>CAUYPK010083914.1:0-45123 GCA_963574355.1 Loris lydekkerianus | reverse complement strand
GGACAATGCCCAAAGTTCTCCACACTTTTGCTCAAGCTCTCCCCAAGGCAGCTCAACTGAGCGCCAAGTCCAAGAACACCAAAAAAGTTCACAGGTAAGGCCTTTTCAGTTTGCAGTCTCACTGCTGCTTGTACTCATGGTTGCTGGCGTGATTAGGTCGATCGAACACACACAGCCACTTGCCAGTTTTCCACTGTTTTTCTCCTCCTCCTGGGGTCCAGAAGTCCCTTGCTGGCTCCCTGTATCCTCAAAGGGATGATCATAGGCAGATTCCACTGACCAGAGATGTCTGGAGTCTTGTCTCCCCAGACTAGCTGTGCCCAGTTGCAGGAAAGCTGTTACTCAGCCACCATCTTTAATCCAATCTCCCAACCCCATCTTCCTAACAGAACTCACTTACCTGCAGTCATTCCTCCTCCTGCCTGTTATCTAAGGGACAGCTGACCCCAATTTCAGGTCCCAAATGTGGGCCTGACCAGGTTGAAGGTATTCTAATCACACTAGCTTGAGATTGACTCAACAATGGGTATGTAATGGCCATTTAGAAAACCAGTAAATGGCCAATTAGAGTTGAGAGGAAGTGTTGAAGGCAAGGGCAAAGTTTTGGACTTCTGGGATTAATTTTTTTTTCTTCTATTTAAAGATAAATCCAAGAATGAGATTTATACCTCCTCTGGAAGCAGGTATAGTGATAACTGAGTACCATAATGCTCTGAGCTATAAGTTTTTCAAAGACCCAACTATAATCAACTTAAAGAATAAAGGTTTATGTTCTCATTTGGCACAACAAGAAGTTTAGAAATAGGGCAGTTCCAGGGACACCAAGTTTCTTTCTTTTGTCAACTTGGTATAGTCATAGCTTTTTCTGTGGTGGTAAGATGACTTTAACAGCTCCAAAAGTCACCTCTTCAGATAGCTCTGTGCACAGGCAGAAAAAGGGGCAATGTCCTGACTTGTGTCCCTTTATAATAGTATGGAAAATGTTTCTGGAAGGGTGAAAGCCAACTTTCCCTTACTGTGTCAAAGTTTTGTCAGATGTGCATTGTTTAACTGATTGCGAGTGACTGATCCTAATTGGTTTAGATCATTTAATACCCATGTTGGGGAGACATTAATGAAGTTTACCAATTTCTAATACCTAAACCAAACAGGACTTCTGTTAAATTGGAGGAAGAGGGAGAGTATGACTGTTGAGTGGACAGCTGATAGGTTCAGCCAAAGCCTGCAACAATTACATTCAACGGGTTGCCAGTCTGAATGAAGCCGACACTAAGGATGGCAGAGAGGAGGCAGAATCTGGGTCTTTGATGACACATGAGCTGCTAAATTAAACAAGAAGACTGAATAGAGATCTGTGGATTTCCTCTTATGTGTCATAAGAAATTCCTTTATTGTTAAACCTGTTTGCGATTTCTGTTATTTGCAACTGAGATCATTAAACATAGGTACAAGATGCTTAAAAAATGTTTGGTAAATGAAGGGATGAATGAATGAATTTAAGGCTTAAGTTCTAGGGATAAAAGTCTCTCACTGTGGCTCCACGCCTGTAGCTCAGCTGCTAGGGTGCCAGCCACAAGCATTGGAGCTGGTGGGTTCAAGCCCAGTCTGGGCCTGCCAAACAATGACAACTATAACAACAACAACAACAACAAAATAGCTGGGTGTTATGGTGGGCACCTGTAGTCCCAGCTATTTGGGAGGCTGAGGCAAGAGAATCGCTTAAGCCCGAGAGTTTGAGGTTGACATAGTGAGACTTTACCAAGGGTGACATAGTGAGACTTTTGTCCCCCCCCTCCCCCCCCCCCAAAAAAGCCTCTCATTGTATCTGACTCTGGAATGGGTGAATTTATAAAAAGATGAGAATAAGTCAACTTTTGGTCTACTGAGTCATAATTTAAATACACCAGGAAACATACAGTGAATTCTTTTGAAAAAAACATCCTTTTATATGTTACTTATCATAAAGATTTTCTTTTTTAATGAAATAGTGCATACCTGTGGTCATTAAGGTTGAGTGAAAATATTTCTGTAAGTAATCCAGCCTCTCCTGAATGGACATAAAGTGGGGGAATTATTTAAGTATGTTGGGGAAGTATTTACCAAACATTTGTGAATGCCTACTATGTGTCAGGCACTGTGCTTGGCTTCAGGGATACCATAGTGAACAAGACAGACAAGATCCTGGCTTTTAAGATTTTGGAGTCTGATTTAACAACTATTTCCTCTATGTCTCAGAGATTTAGATTAAAAGATCCTCACCCAATCCTTAACAAGTAAAGGACTATTGGTGGCAGTTTTGTTAGACTAAAAATTATACTAATGGGGTATGCAATATCTGCTGGTTATATAGAAAGTACAAAATTTAAATATATAAATCACATAATAAATATAGATCTTTGAGCACTATGTGCCACGTGCTATTCTAAGTGCCTTGTATAATACACATTGTCCAGTACTCCTTATAATAATCCTGTGAGGTGGACATTGTTAGTGATCCCATTTTGCAGATGAGAAGCCTGAGAGAGTCTTAGTATTTCCTTAAGGTTACACAGCCAGTAAGTTACTGAGCTGACATTTGAATGCTGGTAGTCTTTTTCCAGAGCCCATTCTCCAAGCCCCTGCTCTTTAGGTATGCATTTTCCTTTCATTTATACAGATTTAAATCTGAGGCTCAGACATTGGGTATGACCATCTTCTTTACTATTGAGGGAGTCTGTGCATATTTCACAGGGTCTTGTAAGGATTAAATGAAAGAATATGTAAAAAGTGCCTGCTATATAGGATACCTTCAAGAGATGGAGGGCTTTATTATTATTTAAACAAATTTATTGATTTTTCTGGACTAATCCTTGGGATTACCAGAAACCTCTGAATTTTCAAAAATCACAGCATTTTTTGTACCATATCTAGTTCTTTTAAACCAAGAGTGTACAATTGTTTTTTTCCCTCCAGTGCACATTGGAAGAGAGTTGTCTTGGGACACACATTAAAAACACAAACACTAATGAAAATGGATGAGTAAAAAAATAAGCCTGTGTATAATTTTAGTGATATTTGACACCACAGATAAGTAAAATAGAGCTCAAAAAATCTGCACGAGGCCCACAGGCTGCAGGTTGGACCCTGTAAATCTAATCCCTCTTCACTTAACAGGAGTTGCTTCATGTGGTAGAGGGAAATTGTAGCATGTGAGACACATGAGGGTGAACCAGAAAGTCCCTCTACTTGCCTCCTTTAATTCTTTTGAAAGTGACAAGTCAACCCTAGAAATCCAGGATTGCTAACCATTGAGTTCTCATTTAATTTTTTTTTTTCGTTTTTCTTTTCTTTTTTTTTTTTTTTTTTAAACCGAGTCTCACTATGTCACCTGGATAGAGAGCAGTGGCATCACAGCTCACAGCAACCTCCAACTCTTGAGCTTAAGTGATTCTTTTGCCTCGGCCTCCTGAGTAGCTGGGACTTCAAGTGCCTGCCACAACGCCTGGCTATTTTTTGCTTGTAGTTGTCATTGTTGTTTGGCAGGCCTGGGCTAGATTCGAACCCTCCAGCTCCAGTGTATGTGGCTGGAGCTCTAGCCACTGAGCTATAGGCACCGAGCCTCATTTAATTTTCTAAAGGTTACTTATAAAAATCGTAGAATGGGGTGGCACTTGTGGCTCAAAGGAGTAGGGCGCCGGCCCCATATACCCGAGGTGGTGGGTTCAAACATATCCCTGGCCAAAAACTGCCAAAAATAAATAAATAAATAAAAATCATACATGTATGGTGCCCCACGATCATATTAATGTACACAGCTATGATTTAATTTAAAAAAATCATAATACATTAGGGCTGGAAGGGACCCTAAAGTACATGGAGTCTAATCTCTGATTTAAAACCTAACCTCCTTGTTTGGAATTCCTACTAAGAGTCATTTTCTAAAATTTGCATTTGGGCCTAGGGTACACGTGAAGCTATTTAACATTCTCCCATCCACAAAGAAAAACAAATCAGGTTAACTATTGTTTTGAACTATATTTTTATTTGTTTGAACTATCACATATAGACTGAAAAGAGCACTAATCATAGAGCTTATTAATTTTTACAAAATTAGACAACAGAAAATATTGATGAATCTTTACAAAAGAACACACGGGGGTAACCGGCACTCAGAGGAGGAACCAGACCTTATCAATGCCCACAAGTCCCTCCATGCTCTCTCCCAGTCACTGACCCTTCTAAGGAGATCACTGTTCTGACCCCTCTACCATGAACTAATTTTGCCTGTTTTTGAAACTTAAGTACACACATAGCATGTGCTTTTTTGTGTCTGATTTCATTCTATTAACATAATGTTTGTGAGATTTTTTTTTATTAAATCATAAACACATAGATCATGTATACATTATTGTGCTGATTTCATATGGAATTAGGAATGCTTACATCGCACTGGTTACTATAATATATACCTCATCTCGTTTAGTTAATCATTGTGTTAAGACATTTATACTCTATACTAATAGATCCAACATGTACCCTTGCATTATGTACCATAGGTGTGATCCCACCACTCACCCTCCCTTGATCTGACCTCTCCTTCCCCACTTCCTCCACCCCCTGAAGGAAATGATTTTGTTGTTGCAGTTTTGGCCTGGGGCCGGGTTCAAACCCGTCACCCTTGATATGTGGGACCAGCACCCTACTCCCTGAGCCACATGTTGTTGCATGAGGCTTTAGCTTGCTTTAATTAGTAGTACTAATTGTATGTAGTACTACATATTTGATTCTATGAACACATCATGGTTTTCATCCATTCTTCTGTTGATAAGCGTTTGTGCTGTTTCCAGCTTGGGCTATGCAACATAATGTCTCCACAGACATTCTTGACCATGTCTTGATGAGCATTTATCCTCATTTCTGTTGGGTTGTATGGGGGATTGGAATTGTTGGGTTGTGGGAATTGCATGTTTTCGGCATCAGTAGAAATTGGCAACTAAATTTTGAGTGTGGTTCTCCAGTTCAGAAAGACTCAGTTTAATTTTTTAAAAGACAAGATCTGGGGGAGAGCATTGGAAGGCCCAGTGTAAGTGATCCTACGTGGGAGCCTGGAGCATTGGAGGCATCTGGTTAATAAATTCAGTGCCCAGAATATTTTGATTAAAGGCTTTCTCTGTGCTAGACACTGTGGTAGAAGCATTAAGGTTTCCTTGAACTTATGGGCTCATGGAGGGAGAGAATTTAAATGTATAATTAAACTGATAACTTGACATATATAAACTATGATAACTGCTAAATGTATAATTACACTGATAACTTCACATATATAAACTATGATAAGTGCTAAAAAAGAAAAGTACAGAATGCCCTAAGACCAACAGATGAAGGTCCTTCTTTTTTCTATTCTTCCTTAAAGAACAGAGGGGAAGCAACTTACCTTTGACTGTAACAGCCTTAATTGTGAACCAGCTTCTAAGCTGTCAGGTTGGAACCTAATTAATCACTGAGGGTGGTATGTAATTGATGAATTGCCTTGGTGCTCTTTTACTAGTATAAATCTTTGATTTAATGATTGCTGTTCTCTGATTCATACCATACCACCCCCATGATCAATATGCATGATGAATGGCCGATTTTCAAGAACCACCCACTTGGTATGCTCTTTTACCTATACAGTGTGCACATACATGAATTAGTACTCAGGACAGGTTTCTGATAAAGAGGCAATAGGGTGAGGTAATACTATGGGTGAGAAGGAGGGGGAAGAGATGGTGGGGATGGATAGAATTTGCTCACATAAAGTTGGGAGGAAATTTTCAGAAAAGGCAAAATACAGCTCTAAATGGAGGACTCCTCTTCCACACTGATTTTCTGACCAGTCTCCCTGGGCTAAAGTTCTTTAGTTCAAGGACCTGACGTTGACTAGAGGAGACTGACTCATCCAGAGCTCCTTCAGAATGAGGAACTCCTGGTAGGATAGGAGGTCTATATGATTTACTGACTATGGATATTCTTGCTTTACTTCAGAGTTCCTAACACTGAGGGGGGTGGGGGATGAGAGTGGGAAGTTGATTGTGGTTAGCAGAGTTCCAGGAAGACTTCTTGTGTGGTTTTTTCATTGGCACATTTATTAAATCCAGAGCTATTTATTGAGAACCTATCAGATTCCAGCCATCAAGCTAGGAGCTTGATGAGTGAGGCAGATATTACCTCTGCTCAGGGAAGTTGGTTTTGTTTGTTTTGTTTAGTTCTATAATTTAGAAAGATATGTAGGGCCCAGTGGACACTCACATGCTGTACTTTACCCTCTACCCTTGTCAAAAGACCTGGTTTCAGTTTCAGGGAGCTCTCTTCAGACCTCTCTCTTTCTCATGCTCTTTTTTTGTTTCTTTTTTTTTTTTTTTTTAAATAAAGTCTTACTCTGTTGTCTGGGCTAGGGTGCTAGGGCCTCAGCCTGCTCACAACAACCTCAAACTCCTATAATCAAGAGATTCTCCTGTCTCAGCCTCTTGAGTAGCTGGGAATACAAGTGCCTGCCACAATGCCCAGGTAATTTTTCTATTTTTAGTAGACATGGGGTCTCACTCTTGCTCAGGCTGGTGTCAAATTCCTGTGCTCAAGTGCTCCTCCTGCCTCAGCCTCCCTGAGTGCTCAGATTACAGGTATAACCCCCTGCTCCTGGCCATCTCATGCTCCTTTACACATGTATTTTGTGATTCCTCATCTGTCAAAGTTTGCCCTCTCAAATTTATTAGGGAGTATTAAGTGTATGTCATTTGACTATGAAAATAGTAAGACCAATTCTGATGTAAGCTTTACAGAAAATAACCTCCTTGTTGGCAGGCTAACAATATGACATTAACATGAATAGTGAACTATTACATAAATGCGAGATGTTTCAAAGCTCCAGTGACTTTTATCTTGAAGAAAAATTAAATATTATAATGCTTCTTACTGTACCAGTGTTTTGGATGTCAAGATGTTGGAAAAAACTTAAAAGGTTTGTTACTGGACTTATGGCGAAACATGATGAAATGGTTCAAAATGATCATGTAGATTTCTATTAATGTGAAAGTAAGTTCACAATCATATTTTTGAATAAAAAAGGTTAAGGAATAGCATGAGTAATTAAGATCTCTTGAACATGGTAGATATTTAGTAAGTATTTGTTCAATAAACTAATAAAAGAATTTTTATAGTAGTCCCTGTTGGCAAAAAGAGGTCTATAGAATGATGCTCCCCAAATATTGAAAATAGTTGGAATATTGGAATTTCAGGCAACAGAAAAGCATGTAAAAATATGTTTCCCAAATTTGATATTTTATAAAAAATGTAATTTATTTCCATACCCAGAAAATATAAGCAATTTTCATTTTTAAACAATAGTATTCTACATAAGAACACCTCCCATCTGTTCAAAGGGAGGCTTGAAACTTCTCTTCTCTGAGATTTGATCTTCCTCAGAATGTGAGAGAATTAAGAAAAGCAACTCCTGGGCAAGCAATAGAGTCTCTTTTTACAAGGCCTGGAGGGCTGATTTCATTAAGCCCTCACCCCCACTCCCCTGGAGAAATATGAGCGATTTTGCATCTCTCCTCCTGGGAGGTGGCTTGCTCCCCTCTTATGAAACTAGGGGACTCTCACATTTATTACTACTGTGGCTTCTCCCCCCCTCCACTTGCCCGTCTCACCCAGGCAGATTTCTTGTTTTATTTGGCACCCAGTAGAGCTCTGCTGAGCTGAGGGCCTCTCTTTCCCACCAATCCTCATCCAATTAATTGATAAAAAATTAATAATTTAATTTTAGTGATGGGAATTATGCACCAACCTCCCTCTTCACCAGACATCCTGGTGTTGCCTCATACAGACAAGCACCTGAAGCAAGAGGAAGGAACGTTTTTACATATTTTAAGTGGATTTTACCACTAGAATGTTTTCAATTGGAGGGCAAGATAAAGAACAGGAGGCAGGGAGCAAAATCGGTCCCTCTAGAAATCAGGAGGTTAAAAGGAAATTGGTAGGGAAAATTCACATTTGTTCCCTCTGTGCCGGTGGATATATTTGGGACTTTTGCCAACCTACTTACTTATTTTAACCCTGAACTGCATATACGTGACACAACTCCATTGATTTGGATTCATTTAAAAGCACGAGCTTTGAGATTCAGACAGTCTTCACTAGCTGTGGGACCTTTCGCGTCAATATTTTCATCTGTAAAATAGAACAAATCAGACAACCTACCTTCTCACGTTGTTGTGACCATCAGTCAGATAAAACATTTCTTAGCACTTAGCATAGCATCTAACATACTGCAAGGGCTCAAAAAGTTTAGGTATAATAATGACGACCATTATTTCTATAATTCAGTATTAGTGACTGTTTCTGTAGAGATTGAGCTACAGTGTATCATAGTGCTGGGAGGTTATGTTTCTTCATAAACTAGTGTTAGCTTAGGAAGGAAGGTTTCTTTGAAAAAATTTGCTCTCAGCTGGGCGGTGACTCTCGCCTGTAGATCCTGCTTTTAGTTGTGGAAGGACCAGAGCACAATTACCTGGGTGACTGTATTTACCGAACTCTTCCTCACACGAAGATTAGATGAGAGCTTTGGGGAAATATTTGCCTCCCTTCCAAATAGAGCTTCCTCTGTCTATAAAGCAGATTGAAGCTATCCCCTCAGTCTCACCGAGTCTCATGACACTTACTCTAGCATTGGAAGGATATCTACTTTTGCTCCCACCAGCAGGTGATAACATTGGCTTGCCTAGATATAAGCAGTCCCTGGGTTATGAATGAGAGAGGTCCTGAAGGTTTGTTCTTAATTAGAATTTATATGTAAATTGGAACAGGTACATTTACCTATTGCCTGTAACAGCCCCTTTTTGTAGGTGTGAGTTGTATGTAAGACAGATGTTTGTAACTCGAGGACTGCCTGTGTCTCAAAGCTTCATAGCCTAGAAAACAGAGCTGAGGAAATGATAGAAGTACTTGGGGATGAAGATATGGGAATCAGGTTGTTGAGGAACTAAAGAGAATGGTTCATCTTTAGTGGTTACAGAGAGAAAGACCTCCCCAACCCCATAATAAAAGCTATGTTCTGTGTAGCAGGGAGAGGCCATTTTATGCATGAAAAGTGGCCAAGAATAAACATGCAATGGGAGAAAGGTACCTTAGAAGTTAAGGCTTCTGGATGTTTTTATCTCCCTAGGAGATGGTGTGGAAAGGCTTGATATAGAGTCAAGAAGATACTGAACTGGATGGCAATGGCCCAGGGCACCCAGTATCACAAGCAGTACAAAGCTCACCAGCCAGTGTAGCCTTCATGACAGCTGCAAAAGCAATAGCTACATAAACTTTCTCAAGGAGGGGGGCGGGAGTGGAATGTGAGAGACGGTCTTGCAGCAAGAAAAACATAATAAATCCAAGAGCTACACATAGCCTGCAGGGTTTTATGACCATAGCCAGGCATGAAGGAATGACTGAACTTAACTAAAGCTGTTAATTACCTGGTGAGATCAAAAGCCCAAGTAAGGAAATATATTTATGATGCACCTTACAGGATCTGCTTCAACTTCTTACTTTTTTTTATTAATTGGTTTGATTAAATAGATTTAAAGAGCCTGGGCAGAGCCTTTTAAATCATATTCCATATTGATCTAATGAAATAGTCAATAAATTTACCAACATAGCCCCTTTCCTTTGTACAGTCTGGAGGGAAATGCTTTACTGAATGGTTATAACTCAACTCCAAACCTCACTGCTATTCCCACAGTGACTCAGAGAGAGCAAGGGGATACTGGGAAAAATCTTTTAGGCCATTTGTGGGAGTGTGTGAATAAGTGGTTTAACACCTATTTACAGACTGCTCACCACCCTGCACCCTACCCCCTCAAGCCCTTTGGTGTTTCAGGTGCACTTTAGCCAGTTATAGTTGCAAATTCTATGTATCATTTACCAACTTTACTAATAAATGCAACCATTGGTTATAGCCTTCAGTCTGGGCTTTAAGACTCCAGTCATATTTCAGAGCTTTCAACTTTTATTCATTTGCCCATTCAGCTCTTAAAATATTGACAAAATGAGGCTCATAAATACAATAAAACGTGCCCATGTAAATAACAAATCTATAATGAAGATTCTTTAGTGACTCAATAAATCTGAACTAAATCATGGGAAACTTTCATAATGTAGCATTTTGTATGTGTCTTCTTTTCTCACCTCCTGGAACAGGGAAGGGAAGGGAACCTAGGTAGTACACAACACATGGGTTGGGGTATTTTATGAGTTTTTAGACCTTGACATATCATGAATTTCTTTCACTAAGTATGGAATGGGACATCTTAAATTAATAACAGATCATATGCCTGAGTCTGTCTCCCTTTGTTAAGTTTCCACGTAATGAACAGTTACCTAACTCAGTACATACATAACTTGAAATACAGTAGAGCCTCCATAGTTGACCACTTCCCTACATTGACAACCTCCTTAAGTTGACCTAATTTTCATAGACTGGCCATGCACAACATGTACATATCAGTAGCCCTAATTCCTTATGTTGACCACCTTGGAATGTTGACCAGTCTGTCATGGTCCTTCTGGTAGCCACCTTACAGAGGTTCTACTGTATATTTTTTGACAGATAGCTGGGTCTAAGCCAGTCACAAGCTGCTGAACTTTAGCCAATCATAAGCTGCCAGCTGATCAAACCATGTCCAAATAAGGCAAATGCTGAGCTATAACCAATCAAGCCATTCAAGCTATATCTGTACTTTACTTATTTTCTATCAATACCCATTGCTCCTGTTACGGGGCTGAACTCTCTGAACTTCTGATTCTGAGTTCTGCCTGATTCATGAATCATTCTGTTTAATTTGTCCAGAGTCTTTTAATAAGTAAGATTTTACATTTGCCTTATAGTCACTCACTAAGGGAAGACCTTAAAATAGTGTTCTGGAGATTTGATTTCCTTGGGCTTGAGATACCAAGTCCAGCACAGATGTGACAAATTAACTTCAAAAATCCCTTAACGGGCTCATACAGGATGTCACTAGTTTTGTACCTACAATGTTGTAGACAATTCTTGTTTACCCTTAAGTATGAGAAACACTGCAAAAAGGCACAAGAGCAAAGTAGGTGTGCAATTATGGGGAATTCAAACCATCTTATCTTTAAGGTTGCCATCCAATTCTTAACTGTGACTAGGGGATGGGTTGGAGTTCTTAAAGAGGTCCTGGCTGCCTGCAGTCTTTAGTCTACTCTTTTGATGTTAAATATCTCTAAACCTTACTGTAGGTTCATGTATTTGTGACTGTGAGACTTAAAATAGGAATCACGGTTTGAAGGATGGGGCTGATGAATTGTGGGTACCCACGTTCTAAAGTTTAAAGTTTACTTTAAATTCAGCCTCAAGGCCACTTCCTTGTACTAGAGAAAGCAATGGAATTCAGTATGCCAACCAAGGAAGTTGTGGATATAACATGATGTTAAAGATGCAATGCCGTAGTGAATTGGAATGTTGAACTCATTCAGAGAGAAGGTGGAATCCTGTAATTGAGGCCTTTACCTCCCCCCACCCCATCCTCATTCAATCTTCAATTATCTGGGTAATTTGGTCCTGAGGGCATAAATTCCTTTATAACTCAAATCCATTATGCAGAGAAGAGTCATCAGGAAATTACTCAGATTGCATCCCAGAAGCAGTGCCTAAGGTTTTGGAGCAGATCCGGCTTTCCATTAGCCCAGCACTGCTCTCCATTTTAGATACCAGCCTGGCGGCTGGACATCCACAGCTCTTCCCTTCATTTCTCTTTGTTTCAGCAAGGGCCGCCTGTAGGGCAGCCCCGCGCTGGTGCTGGCTGGAGCTGGCTGGCGGTGGCTTCTTTCCACCGGAGGCCACAGTTTCTGCCAGCTTTCCTTGGCCAGTGCAGATGCATTCATTGCAGGCCAGGGAAAGCTACTGCCAGGCGGGTGGGCATATGCTTTTGCCTTGTCTGGCCATCTCTAGGAGCCAGGGACCCAGTCCTTTTAATTCATCTAAACCTCAGACCTTCTGGTGGAGAGCTGGTTGTCATGTCAGTGCCCTGACAGGAGTTGCCTCCGTGTTGTCCATGGTCATACGCTGCCTGCCTTTGGGCTTGCAGCCACCCAGGCCAAATGCAAACATTTTCAATTTAGACTTTGGAACAAGATGTTTTAGTGTTCTGTGCAGACTCATTTATCTGGCTTTATTCTTTCTAGATTTCTGGCTTTACTGGGGATACTCAGCGTGGGTTTGGGGTGTGCATGTATTTTTCTTTATGTGTTTTTTTGTTCCCACAAAGTGATGACTCAAAAAGAAGGCAGTATGTGGAAGGATCTTGAATTTCCGTGGCAGGAAAACTTACGTCTGTTGCTTTGTGTCCTCTCCCCTCCTAATTTTGCGTGTACGCTGAGAACAAAATTTTGTCTTATTTTCTTCCACTGCCGCAGTGCTAGGCACCTAGCAGGTGCCCAATAAATAATGTGAATGAGTGAAGGAACAGGTCCAGTTCTGCTCCCCACCTGGAAGCTTTGTGATTTTGTGTGAGGTTTTTAACCATCCCCTTTCTCAGGCTGGCACCTGGAAAAGGGTTGTAAAATGTGTAAGACCTTTCTAGAAAGTGACTGGTATGGTCCTGTGATCAATAAAAGTTAGGAGCTCCCTTTCCTCCTGTTTGTCAACTACAGGGTGAACTCTTAAATGGCACTTTTTTTCTTTCTTTTATTCAACAGTGTTTACTAAATGCCTATGTTTTGCTCGGCACTGCTGTATGCACTGGGGATGCAGCTGTGAACAGTTTATATGGAGTCCTTAGCTTTACAGAGCTCACATTCTAGTAGTGAGAAACAGACAATAACACATAAATAATATGCAGTAGGTCAATGTACTCATTTAATGATGTAATGCTTTATTTTTTGCCCAACTTTTCTTTGATCAATGGAAGGCCCTGGTCTTAAAACTCTCCATATCCCAAGGCCTAGCCCGAACCCTGTACATCATAGATGCTGAGGCTCAATAAGTATTTGTTGCATGCATGAATGAATTTAATCCTATACGGATGTGGTAATGCATGTGAACCAGGGAGATCAGCTACTGAGAACAGGCTTGAGAGAAAACTTTACCTTCTTGCTCGGTCTCACTCTTATGGCTGAGTTTCCCTGAAGGGAAAGAGAACCGAGAATTCTCTGTTCACAGTCCAAATGATCTGTGGACTATGTGGCTTACTTGAAATGGAATTTAAAACTGGAATTTCTTCTTTTCAGCCAAATAAAGACACTACATAAGATAAAGTCCCAGGCTTGGTAGTGACTTATAGGTCATAATGCTTTGTATATTGATAAGGTTTTACACTTTATAAATAATTTTTTTTTTCAAATTTGTAATGTTGCAGCATTTGACCCACTCTGTGAGGTAAGTGCATTCACTATCATTACACCTATTTGGCAGGTAAGAAAACTGAGACAGAGCATCTGTATGTACCATACCATTTACAAACTGCTCTAAACTATTTTTGCTATTATTTCTGACCTACCATCAATTTCTCAGCTTACAGTTCAATTAATCATGCTTGAGTAATTTTAGAGGGAACTTTTGTATAGCTAAAATTTGGAATGTGTTGAAGGATCAGTCTTCCAACTTTCAGCACTGACTTTTCCCAAATATAAACCAGCTGAGAAATTCTACCTTATTTATCATGATAAGATGTCTATTTCAATGTTCAAGCATTAATTGTATCTCTCTTTGGGGGAAAGAAATATCTCTTTGTTTCTGTCTCTGAATAAACTTTCCTAAGATGGTCTTATGTTGGCAATTTGAAGCCTTTTTTTTTTTTTTTTTTTTTTAACCTCTGATAAAATAACATGTAAACTGCACACAAATCAAATGATTTATTTACTGTTGGCAATCTTGGTCCTGTCCAAAGCCACAAAGAATGATAAATTAAGTGCTTCTTCTCTTAGTGCTGGTGACCTTCCATGCAAACCTTTTTGAAAATGATGTTGAGCATTTTGACAAAGGGAACTAAATGCAACAGAATAACGTACTGAGGAGACAATTACTGGAATAGTGACTTAAAAACAACAGGTACCTAAATGATTCTTCTCTAATGGTGCTGCAGGAATGGGCATTTGGACTCAGAAAGATCTTTGAATTATGGAACATTAGCTCAGGGATGCCCTTGGTTAATTGCAGATGAAGATAATTATGTGAATTGGGTTCATGCATTTATTCTTTAGTTTATGAGACCATGAGTTTAGATAGTAAGAGTGAATTTTGTCACATAAATGCAAACCCTTCCATGGTCCACCAGGTCCTTCCTGATCTGGGGCCCTTCCAGCCTCGCTGTGACTTTTTACATCTTGCTCACGTATTTCATTAGCAGTAGTCTTTGTCTTCCTCCAACACATCAAGCTCATTCCCGACATACAGTCTGTCCATGCTGGAATGCTTTTCCCAAGGTCTTCTCATAGCCTGGTCATTCTCAAACAGAGGCAATTTTATTCCTCAGGGGGCATTTGAGAATGTCTGGAGGTATTTTGATTGTCATAATTTGGGGGTCAAGTGCTACAGGAATCTAGTGGGTACAGGCCAGGGATACTGCTAATCATCCTGCAATGTATGGGATAAATTCTCCAAAACCAAAAATGCTCCAGCCCTAAATGTCACCAGTGTCAAGACTGAGACATGCTGGGTTATAACCAACTTTTCTTCACTTACAAGGGTTAGTGCTAAGGTCATCTCTCCCTGGAGAGTGTGGCTTTCCCCAACAATTTCTCTAAAGCAGCCTCACTTTTTGCCAGTACCTTTTTTTCCCTCTGTGGCTTCAGGTGTTATCTGAAATTTTATCCTTTATGTATTTGCTTGTTCATTTCTTGTTTGCCTTCTCTCTGTAAAATGTAAGTGCTCCTCAAGGCGAGATCTTGCCTGTCTTGGGCACCACTGTCTTCCCAAGGTTCAGAACAGTGCCTAGCATATGGCAGGTGCCCAGGGTATGTTTTTTGGTAAGAAGGAAGGAAGAAAAGAAGGCAGGGAGGGAGGAAGAAAGGGTAGGAAGAAAGAAAGAGGTGGGAGGGAGGAAATAAAAAATGAATGAATAGATCATAAATAAAGACTAAAAAAACTTAGGGACCTGAAAAAATTCTCCTTTGAAATGATAAATGCCAAAAATGTCGAACAGACAGATGCTATTTGACCACCACTTGTAACTGGTATGTTGTCATAAGGCTTGTGTCTGGTATTAGTTCATGATGAACCATGGAAGTATGTACTGTGAATAGTCATCACCTTAGCATCCAGTTTTCTGAAGACTCTCCCTGAGTTCATTAACATTGGTTTTTCAGTCTGTAAGAGTCATGGGCTTCATTACTTTGCTAATAGCACAGCTGGAGTCTAGAAGACTGATTCTAGGATCTGGTTAGTCAATCTGCACATTAGCATCAGTCACTGGGTCAATCTGAGGTTTTTTTCTGTGCATTTGTTCTGAGGACTATACGGCTTTTCTCTATTTCTTTTCTCGGTTATGGCTGTACTTAATTCTTACTGCTTTGTTTTTACTGCTGTTGGTCATTGCTTCCTGACATCTTTTGGTGATTACATGTTGAGACTACACATTAGGGCTGGGCCACATCACCCACAGGAAATGCTTTGTTCTTTGGTACCATTTATGGATAATTCCATCACATCTTAAGAGAGAATTATCATAAAAAGTCACATGGATTATCAGTTGTAAAAGTCAATGCAGTGGAACGCACTCACTGCTGATACGTGTATTGGACTGAAGGTGACAGAATGAGCATCGGCTGATGGAGAAGGCACCTCAGGACAACAGTGGCCTCATAGTCATGACGGTGAATTTGAATTGTCCTCCCCACGGATGGCTGAGAGTGTAAGTCACAGGGAGATTCCCCGGGTATGATGGTAAATATGTTGACTCTAACATGGAAAACACATATTTCATAAAGATGTGACTTTATCGACTTTTACTCTGGCTTCTTACCAAGTCTTTAAACTCTGGAACTTTCATAATGTTTTCATCCCCCTCTCCTAGCCTCCATCTTTATCCCCTAATTATATGAGCTTAACTTCCCCTGACCTACAGAGAGTCAAGAAAAATTGGCATATAAAGCTCTGCTGCGTTTTGGTCTGACCTATGGGTCCTTTAAATGAAGCCAGGATACAGTGTGGGGGTTTGAACTGCTAATGTCTGGATGCTCTTAAGAAGCATAAATCTCACCAGACCCAAACGGGCATAAATGTACTGATTTTCAATCCTTTTGGATTTGTGACACTGTATGTGTGATTTGCTGACACCTTCTTCCCCCTTTATAAAAGTAACAGGTGTGTTATATATTTAAAAAATTGAATAAATCATTATTTATACTTTATTATTATTTTTTATTATTTAGCTTTATTTTGGAGAGTGAAAGAAGAGGGAGGTACTATGAAGAATTTTTAATAGCCATGCTAGCTGTGTTCTTTGGGGGCTAGCTTACATTTAATTCTCTCTGTATCCCCAACCCTATTATGGTGATTCTAGTTAATTTATTCTTGCCTTCTTTGAACTGCTGTTTGCGTTCTCTTGTGTGATACTTGACCATATGCTCTTCTCTATTGTTTTCAAATTGCTTCTAGTTTGTTGGTCTTCCCAGAAATGTCATTCTTCTCAGATCCGACCCAGTTCTAATCAGTTGAGTAATTAGAAGGGCTCGCTGGTGGGGGGTAGGGTGCACCCTGGGTTTGGAAGACAAGCTCCCAGTGCTCAGAACTTCTCAGAGAAGAGAGAAGTGTGTCTGCCCCCTGATGGATTAAGTATATGCTTTACAAATTCCATGGAGAGAGCAGTGACAGTCAAACTATCAGAAACTAGAGGTGTTTATTCTCTGTCTGCCTGGAGGGAAATCAAGTCTTGCAAAATGGAATTTAGAGGGCATCAAACGACTCCCTTTAGGTATGCTGTGATGTGGCCTGGAACTGTCGGTTTGTTATTCCAGGTGCTTGCTCCTATCTTTGATTATGTGAGAAAGACGGCCACGGCCATTCTGGCTGTCTTGGTATCTCATCAGACATCATAAACGGCCACGGCCTCCAGGCCTCCCGTCTATGGTGCCAGTCCTTCAGTGAGGATGTGAGGATGTCCCTGCCACTGTCTGATCGCCTGGACAAGGATTCCAAACAGTGTGGACTTAGCCTTATCTTATGTCTCTCTCAGTGTTAGGATTTTGTACATGTATTCCATTTATTGCTTTAGTTTTCATCTCAAGGATGGGACAAGTTTTGCCAGTGAGGTTGAATTCAGAGATTTATGAGAGTCATTTCAATATATACCATGCTAAAGTTTCCCTTTATATCTATCATTGGCCAGTAGTAACCTGGGTTTAGTCACAAGCCTTCTTTCAGGATGAATTTTCTACCCAAGGAACTCTCCAGATAGTTAGAGGGTGGGCATTCCATTCATTCGTGTTTGAATCCGCACTCCAGTGTTCAGAGCACCTCCCTTCACCAGGAAGCTCAGCATGTACCTCTCTTTACTTGCTGAGGGAAACTTCCTTACTCCTGGACCTCCCCCCAGAGGTCCCAACTGGCTGGATTAGGGATGACTATCTGACAAAGGGTGACCAGTGAATGAGCTTGCCAGTGACACAGCTGAGTGTGAGAAATGAGCCAGGCAAATCCAATTCTTCCCCATAGCAATTTGAACCAGCAAACTTGAGAGAGCCCAAGGCAGCTAGAAGCAGGGGCAGAAAAATGCCCCGAAGTAGAACCCTGGTCAGCCAGAGTTACATGCAAGAAGAACTTAGCAGGAAGCACAAAGTAGGAGCAAACAGAAGCATCAATGGACAGAGAGGGAGAAGGCAGCATAGCACAGAAGCTGCAACGGTCTGACACAGAGAACATGAGACCATGAGACCAATGCGAAAGCCGTGGAAAGTGCTGAGCCCAAGATGCGGTTTCCCTCTTCATAGCTTCCCACTTGTCCATATGTGTCCTTACCATCATATCATCATCTCCCCCTTTCAAAAGCTTATCTCAGGCAGTTTTTCTCTTGATACGAAAAAAAGCCTGACCCTGACACTCACCTAGCCCTCACAGGCCACATAATTATTTTCTCCTGGGGGCCCCTTGGCTACTTTTAAGTGGTTGGCCCTGGTGAGCTAGAGTCCTTGAAAGGGATGGGCCAATCAGGTCCCTGGCTCTATGTGTGTTTTAAGACATATAAAACAGTATTTATTTATTTCTTTAGTTAGAAATGTCACTTTTTACTTGCTGGCAATTTGGAGCCTCCTGTGAAATTGCTCCAGCCTCAGTCTCCACCATTGACAAGGGGCTTTCCTGGCCTTGTGACTGACTTTGACCAACGGATGGGGCTGGAGTGGCAGAGCACCTGTCTAAGGATAGGACCTGCGCGGCTTGGTGAGTGTCCACATGCTCCTCCGGGCTTCTGCCGTCGTAGGCGGAACATGCCTCCAGAGCTCGCTGTCTCCAGAGAGTGAGTGGCGTGTGGAGCAGGGTAGCCCCAGCTGGCGCAGAGGCCTGCCGTCTGAGCAGAGCCGTGGGAACGGAAGGCCTGTGAGCAGGTTAGTGAATACTAGCTGTGTTGTGCCGCCGAGACTTTGTGATAGTGACGTAACCTCAGCTGATGACATCCATTTTCTGCAACTTCATCTTTCCCTTGACTGCACTTTGTCTTGATTTCACCCTCCTCTCTGGCCACTTCTCCATTTTCTTTAGAAGCTTCTCTTCTTTTACCCTCCTGATGTTGACGTGGCTCAAACTCTGGCCAAGTCCTCCTCTATTCTTTTAATATACACTTTCTTTGTGTGAGCTACACACAGATGGCTCTACCCTTTAGGACCAGCTGATTCTCACATTTTTATCTGTGGTCTAGATGTCTCTTTTTCCCCATGGAGTGCTCTGCAGGTCCCTGAAGGCAGTGTGCCTGCAGTGACACTAGTCCCCACGGTCCCCCAGCCTCAGCCTCGTCCTGCATCCTTTCTCAGGTGACGAGCACTACGACGCAGTCCTCCAAGGCAGAAACCAAATTTCCCCTTGGTTTTTTCCCTCTCTTTTTCTCAGTCCTTCTATTCACTACATGCCTGTCAGCACTTGTACAGCTTTCTGCTTCTTAAATGTCTTTCCAAACTAACCATGATTCTTCATCCCTGGCATTTGTAACTGTAGATCAGGCCCCCAACCTCTCTGACCTGGCCTACAGCAACCCTTTCCTAAGTGGTCTCAGAGCTGCTCGTGTGGACCTTTCACCGTCCATCCCCTTGCCCTCTGGAAATCCATTCTCTGACATTGCTGATATGGTCTTTCTGGTGAGGCATGCGTGAGCCTGACAAGTGGTTTCTTTCTGTGCTCTTCACTACAAAGCCCAGGGGTCTTAGAAAGGTGTACAAACCCCTAGGGTCTTGCCTCCTCTGCTTTTTTACTGTAACAAACACAAGACCCACTTCTTATCCTCAACTTTGAAGGGAATATCAAATACACAGAAAAGTACTTGGATTACAAACATCAAGGAAGGTGTACTAAGTACATAAAAAGAATCACCTAATTCATGGTGGGGTGGGGAAAAAGAGAGAAAGCTTCCTGATCCCCCAACAAGAGTCCAGCCCTACAGGAAAATTACACTTTAGCCACAGCGAGGGGTAAATGAGATTTGAGGAGAAAGAGAGCAGTCCCGGAAGAAGGAACTGCATGAGCCAAGACCAGTGATTGAAGAACTAAAAACATCAGTCAAGCTTAGGATAAAGACGGTGGTGCTAACTGGGACTTAGGAGGTCTTATGAGCCATATTAAGGAGTCTGGACTCTATTAAAGCAGAAAATGACAAGGAAGATTAAAATGTTTACAAAACAAAACTAGCTAAATAATTACTAAGAAAATACCTATTTCTGGGATAGACTCGATTACATCATAGCTTTGCAGTTTTTTTAGGGTTTGCAGTAAATGAATTTTTATTGACTCTGTACGCATAAAGGTGAAAGAAACCTCCAGAGGTCATTGAGATTTTACCCCTGCCTTCAGGGAGAACCATAAGTAAATCTTTCCAGACAGATGGGTGTTTGTTGGCAAAAGTATTCAGCTGCAAAGAAGTAATAGCTGCTTTTGTTGACAGATTTAGAGATGTTTTGCCAAACATTATCTTAAAATACTATGATTAGATGTAATTTTACAGAAATGAGTCTATAATAGAGGTGATTCACTTGTGGTATCAGCGAAGGAGTATCTTCTATTTACAGTTTATTTAATTTACATTGGATTAATTTACACTGAGTGTAAGCTGTTCTTCTGTAATTATCTCTTTGCCTGCATCAGAATACACGCACCATTATGTTTGGAAAATTGTGAAGCCAGAAGATGTTCATATAGAAAACACCCATTAGGTAACGTCTTTCACTTCCTTATCATCAAAGCAAACCCTTGTGACTTTAAATCCATGAGGAGTTCTTCAAATCTGTAATTCCCACACATCCTAAAATATTACTTATCTTCTATTTTCGTAAGTTAATATCTAAACTGTCACAAACAATAACTTTTGCTTGTTTGTTTAATTATGCTAAATCCACCATCATTTGGTAAAGCAGTTATTTAAAAAATATCTTTCAGAAAATCACATGCATGGATATCCTATGAAATTCTCATGAACAAGAATAAAGGAATATTCCTTTAATTTTTTAGGTATTTATTGTGCACTTTGGAAATTGCAGTGGAAGGCACTTCAATTTACATTTGACCTCAAATAATGTAAGCCAATGGTCAGCAAATGCAGCCTTTGGGCTGAACTCAGCCTGCTGCCTGTTTTTATGTGGACTTAGATCTGAGAATTGTTTTTTAAATGGTTGAAATACATTCAAAAGGAGAATATGGGTATGCAAATATTATATGAAATTCAAATTTCAGTGTCCATAAATAGTTTTATTGGAATAAAACCAAAGTTATTCATTTACATATTATCTATGGGTGCTTTTCTAATACAAGGGCACATCAAGAAGTCACAAGTGAGTCTGTTATAGTATGCCAAGCCTAAAATATTTACTATCTCGCTCTTTACAGAAAATGTTTGCTGATCCCTAGCCTAAGGTAATCATGGCAATCTCATTTCCTTCATGAATGAGTGAGCATAAAAACCTAATACTGGGAAATGGAATATCAGAAGTCTGATGGACGCTTCTGGTTTCTAGCAGGTGGAAAGGAGGTAAAGGAAATAATAATAATAATAATATATTAATAATAAATAATAATAATAATTAATAATAATAAATAAATAATAATAAATAAATAAATAATAATAATAAATAATAATAATAATATATTAATAATAATAATAATAAAGGAGGTAAAGGAAATAATAATAATAATAATAATAAATAAATAATAATAATAAATAATAATAATAATAATAATAATAATAAATTATAATAATAATAATAATTCCTTTCTTCCTTTGTGGTTGCATCTGGATGAGGGGCCTGGAGATGTGGCAGCCCATCTTGTGGATATGAAGACTCTGGCTCCAAAGCAAGGTCACCTTGCTGGGGATAATGGCAGAGAGATGGGAAGTGCCAGATTTTTCACATGAATGTTGAACCAGTAAGTGAGCTTTGGATCCTGTCCTGCCTTTGCACTTCATGTGGTATTGAGGTAACATGCTTTCTTAATGGTAAAGTCATTCTGAGGTGGGGATTTCTGTTCCTTGGTGCCAGAGCTTCCTGCACAGACCTCTGTGATACACTAGGCACCATGCCAGGTGTTGGGAATACAATAACACCTAAAATAAAATGAAATGAGATGTCCCTGTCTTTCACCAGTTTAGTCCAGAGGGAAGACAGTCTACAAAAATAGGATAAGGAATGTTTAAGGATCTCTTAGGGAGTCAGGGTGAATTTCATAGACATACTAATGTCTGATCTGAGACTTGGACAGTAATTTGGACTTCACAAGGCGAATTTATAATGGACCAACAATTACAGGAAAAAAGAAGAATATATAAAAAAAGTATAGGACAGATGAAGTAGTATACTGTTTGGGGATAAGTATAAGCAGTTGGTGTGGCCAGGGGGACATTTCTGAGGAGAGAAGGAGTTGTCAGATTTTCCTAAGCATAGAAAAGCATGTAGAATGTCAAGATAGGCCTCTTCTGCCAAAGAGTTAGCTAAGTTGTAAATGGAAAGAAAAAGTTCTTAAAGTATATTAAAGTGCTATTCCAATGAACACATTAATGATAAGAAAGCAAAACAGCCTTATTGCTGATATGGAGAAAGTTCTAGTGGTCTGGATAGAAGATCAAACTAGCCACAACATTTCCTAAGCCAAAGCCTAAGCCATAGCAAAGTCCTAAGTTTCTTCACTTCTATGAAGGCTGACAGGGGTGAGCTCCTAGGGGTTAGTTAATGAAGTTTAAGGAAACAACCCATTTCCATAACTTAGAAGGGCAAGGTAAAACAGCAAGTGCTGATGGAGAAGCTGCAACAAGTTACCCAGAAGATCTAGCTAAGATAACTGGTGAAGGTAACTACACTAAATATTAGCTGTTTAAGGTAGTTAAAACAGGTTTCTATTGGAAGGAGATGCCATGTAGGACTTTCGTAGCTAGAGAGGAGAAGTCAATGCCTAGCTTCAAAACTTGGAAGGATAGGCTGACTCTCTTGTTAGGGGATAAGGCAACTGGTGAATTCAAGTTGAAGACAATGCTTATTAAGCATTCCGGAAATCCTAGGGCCCTTAAGAATGATGCTAAATAGACTCTGCCCATGCTCTAGAAATGGAAAAACAGAGCCTAGATGATAGCACATCTGCTTACAGCATGGTTTACAGAATATTTTAAGCTCATTATTGAGATTTCATGCTCAGGAAAAAAAAATTAAAAACTCCTTTTGAAGTATTACTAATCATTGACAATCGTTCACCCAAGAGCTGTGATGAAGATGTGCAAGAAGATTCATGTTGTTTTCATATCTGTTAACAAATTATCCATTCTTCAGCCCATGATCAAGGAGTCATTTTGACTTTCACATCTGACTATTTAAGAAATACACTCTATAAGGCTATAGCTGCCATAGATAGTGGTTCCTCTGATAGATTTGGGCAAAGTAAGTTGAAAACTTTCTGGAAAGGATTGACCATTCTACATGCCATTAAAGACATTCATGATTCATAGAAAAAGGTCAAAACATCAACATGAACAGAAGTTTAGAAGAAGCTGATTCTAACCCTCAGAGATGCCTTCCAGGGGTACAAGACCTCTTCAGTGGAGGAAGTAACTTCTGATGTGGTGGAAATAGCAAGAGAACTAGAATTAGAAGTGGAATCTAAAGATGTGATTGAACTACTATAATCTCATGATAAAACCTGAATGGATGAGGGAAGCTGAGGTGGGTGGATTGCTCGAGCTCAGGAGTTTGAGGCCAGCCTGAGCAAGAGTGAGATCCTACCTCTACTAAAAATAGAAAAACTAGCAGTGCATAGTGGTACATAGCTCTAGTCCCAGGTACTCAGGAGACTGAGGCAAGAGGATGGCTTGAATCCAGGAGTTTAAGGTTGCTGTGAGCCATAACACCACAGCACTCTACCTTAGGGTGACAGAATGAGATTCTGTCTCAAACCCCCCTTCTCAAAACAAAACAACAACAACAAAACTTGAGCAGATGAGTTTTTTCTTACAGATGTAAAGAGTGAAAGTAGTTTCTTGAGATGGAATCTACTCCTAGTGAAGATGCTATGAACATTGTTGAAATAACAACAAAGGATTTAGAATATTATATAAATGTAGTGCATTAAGCAGCAGCAGCATCTAACAGGATTGACAGATTTTCAAAGTTTTCCTGTGGGTAAAATGCTACCAAACAGCATTACATATTATAGAGAAATCTTCCCTAAAACAAAGAGTTAATGTGGCAAACTTCATTATTGTTTTATTTTAAGAAATTGTCACAGTCCCCTCAACCTTTACCAACCACCACCCTGATCAGTCAGTAGCCATTAGCAGCAGGACTCTCCACAGGCAAAATGATTATGATTCACTGAAGGCTCAGATGATCATTAGCAATTTTTAGTAATAAAGTACTTTTTAATTAAGTACATTGTTCATTTGGACATAATGTTATTGCACACTTAATGGACTACATTATACATAAATTTTATATGCACTGGGGAACCAAAAAGTTTGTGTGACTCTTTTTATCACAATATTTGCTTTATTGTAGTGGTCTGGAACCAAGCATATGATATCTCCAAGTTATGCCTGAACTACTAAAGGATTGGCATTGATAGCAGATCTTGTTTATTAAGCACTTATTTGGTTAAGCATTTTGAGTATGTTATCTCATTTGATTCTCTTAGGAGTTACACAGGGATGGTCCTATAATTGTCCTAGTTTTAAAGATAATTAACCAAGGTACAGTGAAGCTAAAGGACTTCTCTAGGGTCACATGGCAAGTAAATGTAGAAGTGGGAACAAATCTTTGGTTTTTCTGTGGACCAACCACATGTCCTGAGTGGTATGCACAAGCCTTTGAGATTCTGTAGGATGGTTTGGTTATGTTCATTGCATATCCCATGAACTCTGTGACTCTTGCCACGAATGCATAACCATTATCATGGCTTTCAGGAGCTATGACATAGTTGAGTTTCAGAGGTGTTTTTATCTTTTTAACAGTACACTTTTGAAGTGAATAAAAAAAATCAGACATGAACTTAGACTTATAATTTCAAGTGCTGTTCCCAGTTGTGCCAAATGGGCACTCTTGGTAGTATAGTTTGTATGATAGAGATTTTGAAGATTTTTTTTTTTATGCCAGTGCATAGGTATTCTAATATCCAGTTACAGAGAATGGCTCTATTAGTTTCTATTTTTCAGTACAATGCAGGGGTATATGGCACACATCCTCTGTGAAGGTCTCAACTACTGCTCAGACTCTGAACTTTACCTTACAAACACAAATAATGTAACCTAATTGTATGTAACCTCATATTAACCCATAATAAAAAAAAAAACAACAAAAACAAACAAAAATACCCAGTTACAATATAAATACATGTTACTCATGTTGCATTCAATATATACATATGTGGGTGTGTATATATGACCTAATATGCAAATTTTCAATGCCCTAGTTTATGAAACAAATTTTGAAGTGCTAAGAGACAGAGGACAATTTCGAATGCAGAGGTATTAGCAAATAGCTGGATCAAACAAAAAGTAAAGCAAAGACTGAGTTGTCAAGTATCAGGGTGTCAAAAGCATTTACCGTATATACTCAAGTATAAGCCGAGTTTTTTCAGCACAAAATTTGTGCCGAGTTCGGGTTTTTTGGCACAAATTTTGTGCCAAAAAAACTCGGCTTATACTCGAGTATATACGGTAAGAGGAATGGTTTCAAGTGAGTGAGGCTGATGGGAAAGTAAAAAGGAAGAGGGAAAAGTCTCTGGGGTCATATGTGAGCAAAGTGACCAAGGAAAGGACAAGAAGGGAGGTAGTAGGAAATGCCAGAAGTCACTTGTGGTTGGATCAGAAAAGCATGGGGTGACCTTGCAGATGGGGCCAAGTTTGCAGTCACATAGGCCCATCCTGAAACACCTGGGCCATGGGCTCAGATGGCTGGCATCCAATTCCCAGCTCAGTACTACCCAGAGTGGGTAACTAAATCTTTTAAGCCTTGTTTCCTCATCTGTAAATTGGGGATAATAGTGGCACCTTACTTTTAGGGTTATTAGGAGAATCAGATGCAATCATGTATGTTAAGTGCTTAGCACAGTGTCAGACACATAGTAAATTGTTCAATAAATTTCAGCCACATTGATATTATTATTATCCTATCTGTCAAGATAGAGCTAATCAACCTTCTAAGCTCCATGCAGAATCCTTCTCACAGGGCAGAAAGCTGGTACCTTCTCTGAGTAGGTATTTAAAGCCATCTGTTGAATAATGAATAGCTCTCACCCCTTGAATTGTTATCATCATTATTTTTGGTTAAACCACTTCTGTAGTTGATTTACCCGTCCTTGTGCAAGGGTATACAGTGGTGAGAATTTTAATGCATGAGTGGTTTGGGCAACAGCCTCAAAATGTCTTATTTTTACTATGTATTATTATAGCATTACATTCATAGTTAGGGGTCAGCTGCCATTTCCTGAGGTTTATAACATGCCTGTTTTAATTAACATCAAGCTAAATTTTGGCATACAGGTGGTCAGCCCAGATGTGAATGTTATTTTTAAAAGTGCCTTATGGCTGTTAAATCTCTTTCTTTAAAATAGCAAAACATATATGAGTGTGTGTATGTGGTGGGGGAGGAGGCTGGAAACCAGTAAAAATCTGAAATACTGATTACTTCAAGCCTTCTTTAGACAAGCTCGAACGACGAAAAGATTCTTTCAAAATTATTAAAATATGCTTACATAGGCCACAAACTAGTAATTTGAATAGAAGCCAGAATAACAATAAAAATGAGGGGCCACACACTGGATAGATAAAAGAAAGTATACAGTTGCACATGCACTCTGGAGTTTAGAAAAATAAGCATGGGGCATGAGTAATAAGCGACAGGGACACAGTAGAGGTTGGTAGGAGACAGGCACAAGGTTTCCAACTCATAGAGATAAAACATTTTTAGTTTATCTAAATGGTATGTCCTGGCCATGTGTGTGTGAATACACAACATACACAAAAATTCCTTTTTTTCCTGTCTTTTATACACACGCATCACACATATACACACCACATCCATACAGGTTATAAGCTCAGTTGCTAGCAGATATGTTAATTTAGGCAAAATTAATTTACTGTCTATGAACCTTCTTACTTCATTTATAATCCAAGGTGCTGGTGACCCATGCAAGTCATCATCCATACCCACTTCTTCATCACCATATCCAACCCATTGCCAAGACCAGTTGATTTTACCTCTTATACATTTATTAAATCTTTCCACTTCTTTGTATTTGCTACCATGTCATTTAAACTACTGCCTTCTCTGCTGGGGCCACTGCAATGGTCTCCAGCCTATATCACTCTCGCCTGCCTCCAAATCTATGTTCTACATCAGTCTCAGGAGTATCTATTTGAAATGAAACCTAAATATACCACTACTCTAGTTAGGACACTACCGTGGTGTTCTGGTCATTGCTGTTGGATCAGAACAAAGTTCTTCACCACAGCCTTCAAAGACCTGCAAAATCTTGGTCTTTCCTCTTTCTCCTACTGTGACCTTCTGGATTTCCATGCTACAAACACCCTGGATTCCTTTTTCTTCTCTTGCATTTCCCATATTCCCTACTAACACCAAGCCTTTGTACAGGCTTCCTGTTTAGTCTAAAATAATTTTCTTCTTTCTTTCTTCATTATACAATTAGTTGGACCAAAAATTCCTTAACCCCGGGACAAACTCTTTCTCTCTGCAGTGAAAAGGCATGTGCAAATGCAAATAACTGGAAGAAGAGCACACTGATTACATGAAAGTGTACATGACATATCCTGTTTTTTGCAGAATACACATTTTCATGGAGGAGAAAAGAATTAGAATGACTGAATTTCTAACCATTGTTCAAGGACATCAACTCTGTGAAAATGACGTTAATGTAAGAATCCCATCTGAACTACAGTATGAGGTAAATACTGTCATCATCCCCCTTCTATAATTGAGGAAATAGGATAGGGAGAAGTTGAATAACTAACTCAGACAACCCAGTTCCTAACTAGTTGACCGGGACTCAAACACAAGATCCATTTGATCCTACAATTACAGCCCATTCCTGTTACTACTCAGCTACCTCCAAAACAATAACAAAAAGGCACGAAAACCTGATGGCACCAATGCTGTCAAAATTCAATGCAGAGTCTAGCGTCTAGCCTTGTAAGTCAATTGTTTACCCAGTGTTAAAGGAGCATAATCTAATGAAATTTGACCCAATGGCAGTGCAGCACTACTAATCTCCAAAGTCTACTGTGTACCTGGAAATTGCTTATTTCCAATGAAACTTCCCAATGGAAGTTTCCCTATCCGTGAATGAAACCCTAGAAATAGCAAAGTAAGCAAATCCCACCCACTGAGAAGGTAATCCTGGCTCTCTTGCCATGTTTATGGCAAACATTCAGTGAGCCTGCAAGAATTAAATGGCAAAATTCATCACAACTAATTTCTATTTGTCATCTATTAAGCTACATTGTTTTGTCCTCAACGTCAGGTTAAAAAATGAACCTCTCGCAATGGAGTAAATTAACCTCCACTTTATGTTCATGTCATTGTCAAATAGAAACATCAGTCGCACAAATGAAAAAGATTCATTAGTAACACAAATGCACGAGCCCCACTCTAGTAACAGATAAGAGGAGTGAGACCTTGTCATTGTACGCAGTCACAGAGCCCCTCATTATTTATGATGCCTCCTGTAATCTTTGCAGATTATTTTCAGCAATGGCAGGTAGACTACAGTGAGTGCATCAGGGGCAATTAGGGTGCAGAGTCTGCCCCTGACAAGTGTGCTGCCCTGGCTTCCAGGGGCCATGATCTTTGAGAAATGTAATCCCATCTGCATGCTGCCAGGAGTTCATCCCACCTTCTCTATGCATGGCCAGCTATTTCTAAATGTCTACCTGCCTGACACGTGGGACCCTTTCCATTCACAGTGCTGTCTGATTTGGGAAGGTCACAGATCTTGCTCATAAATAGAACCAGAATAACCCGTCATTTCCCCTGAATGTATTCCTGTCTCATCAGTACGAACATTTCTCAGATGTTCAGGTCCTGATTGGGTGGTTATTTATTTGGGAACTGGGATTCTCTTTTTCATTGTGTCACCTGGCTCTATGGGCTATTTTATCCCATGTTTTCCCTTTTATTAGGAAAGAAATAAAAGTAATAATGATAAAGCTACCCTATACTGGTGTGAAAGTAAACTTGTACTTTTCTTTCTGAAAAGCATCTTAGCAAGGAGGATCAACAAATAATGTAACATTTGACCCAGGTGTTCCGCTTCTATGGGGGCACAAGTGCGGATGCACACAAAGGTATAGCTAAAGTTATCTTGGTATTTCAGCGCATAAGACAGAGAGAATAACATACGTGTATTATGCCTCTTTTGGCTGCTGAGGTAGACGTTTTCTTAAAGACAGTGTTGGATGGTTGCTCAGCCCCTAGCAATTTCCTCACTGTTATGTCTCTCTTAATTCTCTTTCTTCTTCCCGTAATATTCTCTGCTTCCATTGGCCATGAGAATGGCCCATGTGACCCAGTCCTGGCCAATCACAGCATCCATCTCTCTGGTTACCCCAAATGGTTTACACCTGGGCAGCCACCTAAATCACATTTCTTCCCTGGGATTTTTAGAAAATGCTGGAATAGATGTATTATCCTTCTAATTTTGTTTATAAACATGTAAGGATGTTTATCAGCTTATTTTCAACCTTGTAGAGAAAGCATACGGTGAAACCAACACCTTGAATAAGTATTTACAAATGAAATATGCTTGCCATGGTATCTCAATCAGTGGCATTTATAAGGTCTGTGATTTAAATGAACTACACTCTTTTGTAATTTGCTGTGAAGTAGGAAATTGGGAGCAATGCTATTCTCATTTTTCTTGAAAAGGGCCTGAGTTTCTCCATATTGTAACATAAACTCAATAATACTAATCTGTTCTAAGGGGTGAAGAAAGGTTGTGTGAAATGAGAATTCATCAAATACTTTAAGATCCTGGACAGAAAAAGCATCTGATACTCTAAAGTGCAATTAGCACTTTCCTCTCTCTTTTCTTTTTTCTTTGTGGCATAAAGTTTTGAAAAAGTTCCTGTAAAATGTTTTATTAAACTGATTTTCAGGATTGTGAATGCTGGAAGATGGACAGCCCTGGGAAGAGTGCCTTTTGCGCAGGAGCAGCGGGTGGAGATTGCCCCTCAGCTTGATAGGCCTCTGCAGACTTGGCAAAGCCCAGCTCCTGGCAGGGGAGGGAGGGAGCCGTTTCTGTGATGAGTGAGGCTCTTGCTATATTCGCCATTTACTTCAAGTTAGTGTGGGTGACTTTGTGGCGCGTCTCCATGCGTGCCTCTGACTCATGCTGTCTGGGTCACTGACTGGGGTAACTGGGGAGAGTTAGGAAACAGGTACAGGTACCCACCAACCTTGGCTGTCTGACTCAGGCAGAGATTGATTGCAAACCCAGAAATATACCCCAGATGGCAAACATAAGAGAGAAAGTGGAGTTTTTCTTACAATTGGCCATCATGTGTTTACAAAGAAGCCACCATATACAACTGAACCCTGAGAGAGTCTAGGAACCCAGTGGCCTCTCTCATTTTTACTTCTCTCGCTCTGCTGGCCAATTCAATCTCAGTCAGCCCCTACTCTACTAGGCCTCTGCAAATCCCCTTGGACACCTAAGTAATGAGGCTCTGTTTCTTGGTTCAGACCAGAAAGAAAGAGAGAGAATGAATATACAAGTGGTGTCTCTGTGAACCTATAGATTGATTTTCGTGGTCACTCCTAGTCTAATCATCCTATCCAGAGATGATTGCAGCTGTGATGGGTGCTAGGTAGAGGGATGGCAGTAGGTAGCCAGGAATTGGCTTTACCAGTCTTCAGTCTTACCAGTCTTCAGATGGATGGCTTTGTAATATAGCAACTTGACTAGGCTGAACTATGTGTCCCAGAATCTCTTTCCTGATATGTTCCAGTTAGGACAGGCTGCAGAGAGATTCCTTATGAGAGGTAGAGGTTGGAGGCCAAGTGGTAGCCAATCTTAGCTCAGACACACTGTCAGTTGTCTGCAGCCTCACCTCCTCGGCCCATGAAGCAGCCAGGCAAGTCTGCACAGCTTCTTTGACTCTCAGGCCACGGGTGTGCTTGGTTTCGGGATGAAGAGCCCTGGCTTCTGTAGAAAAAGCACACCATCAAGGCCAAGGGCAGTGAGAACTGAGGTGAGTTCTACTGCATCCTTGTGGGCTCAGCTTATGTGGTGGCTTCTAACTTATTCTTGCTATTTCTCACTTATACCCATCTTCCCTTTCTCAATGACTCTCCTGCAGATTCCAAGCTCCAGGATGAAATGAGAGGACAACAGCCTGCGGAAACTGCTTAACCAGCTACAAAACATGGTAAAGTTGAATCCCCGTACAAAATCCTTTCGTGTGTATGTACAGGTACATCCCCCTCAATGATCTGCCCGTGATTGAATCCTGACACATGCTGTTGACCTTTAGTGCCTCCCCTTGCTGACAGATTAAAGTTCCTTTCTTTGTAGAAAGATGCCATGAGATGTTATCTTCTTTTGGGTATGTAGATTCTCTACTCGAAACTGCATTTTTGGGGGTGAAGGAATTCCTTTTACTTTTGGTCTTCTTTGCTTTACCCTTTACCTATCAGTGCAGTAAATTAATTCACATTAAGGTGTTAGCAGTTAGGAGGCCACTGGTGATCAGGAACAACCCCCCAAGTTTCCCCTAGCCTGCCTTTATCTCCTGCTATTCCTTTCTTTGCTCATGGCAGAACGAAAACAATTACCTTTTTCTAATTCCTTGAATGCACTCTATGATTCCCTGTTTTCCACCTTTTCATAGGATATTCCCTCCACCTGGGATATTCATTCTCCATCTCTTCACATGTCTTCTGTCTTCATTTCAGCTTAAATCTCATCCAAAGAAGCACATATTATATTGAACTTTTCCGTAGGTAAAAAATTCTGGGAGCATTATCTTAAGAAGGAGCCTTAGGCAGAACCTGGCTTAGAAAGGAGAATGTTCAATGATTTATTGGTGATAATCTGTCACTGACTTGGAATAAAAAACAGCAGAGTCCTTTCTGGGTATTTTCTCTCTTTCGCTTAAAGAATTTTTCATTAACTAAAACTTCAAATTCCAGTCCTACTGTTGACTTGCTATATGGTTTTTACTTGTCATGTGACCATTTCACCCCACCTATAAGCAAGTACCCACAATTAGCTCATAGATCACCAAGTAAAGGTGAGCTGTGGTAGATGGGGTAGAGATGGAGGAAGGTCTTCAACAGGTAGATATGCACATTCAATAACATTTTAAAGTCTTGAGGATGCAGGAAAATTTTAATGCCTTATTTTTAGAAACTTAAAAAACCAAGGAAAGTCTACATGGAAACATCTTCTGGCTGTCCATTCTCTGGGAATACTAAAAGGAGGGAAGCAAAAAAACGGTGTCTTTATGAGTTGCGCAATTACTGACCAGCGTCATGACCTTTGAGCAACTATGTTAACCTCTTAGGACATTGGTTCTCTAGTTGATAGCAGACATATTACACTTCCTCTAAGATTCAGTGTCAAACTTTCTGTAATAAAAATATTGGCAAGATAGAGAGATTCCAGAACGTGGTGAAATTAAAGGATAGGAAAGGATTCTCTGGGGGAAAAGAATGGCATTGCTGGCTGCTGAGGCAGGATGGCAGCATTGCTTTAGGGAAGGAGGAGTCTTCAAATCTCTATTCCCTGATGTCTCTCCCCAGTTTTGATCTGTGACTTCAAATTACTGTGTGAATGACAAGACACTACAAAGAAGCATTAGGTGTTTTTGCAGGCAACCTTCAGGTGTCCAGGGTGGGAGAGAGGGCAGAGCTGGAGATCAGCGCTGGTCCAGGGAGACATTACTGCTGGCCACCTGCCCCTTGGGGAGTTCAGCGGCAGGCTGGGGAGTTACATGACTCCAGGCAAGTCTGATTAATAAAGGGCATCCTTACTATAGCAACGCAGCACAGTGGAAGGGCCACCTAGCAGTCACATGCCCCCTTCCCCGTACGCTGTCGGGTTTGGAGCAAGCAATTAGAAACTCAGAGGCATCTTCTCTCGAAGGTTGACGAGCTGACAGATGAGCAAAGAGCTTTACTGCTCATCCATCCCAGTGTAGCTATGGAAGGTTTTTAGCTCACTCACCTTTGGTATCAGCTCCTGTTGGATTGTATCAGAAAAATCACAGAAAAGACTTAGTAATTAAAGCATAGACAAGTCACGAAAAGAAGCAAATTCTTTTTATTAGTAATAGCATTAATGATAACAGTGACATTTTATGAATTATGAATCAAATAGTGTTACTATTTGATTAATGTCTGCCTCCTCCCCTGGAGTCTCCAGGATTGCAGAGATGATAAATATTTTCACACACCTATATCCAGTGTCCTGTGCTCAATATGTATATGTTGAATGAATGAATTAACTGTTGACTATGAATAGACACTATTAACACAGATCCTCTTGCTCAGTTCTGACAATGATTCTCTAAGGTAAATACTGCTACTACTCCCACATAAGTGATAAAGAAAAAAGAATTGCAAGAGTTTTATACAGTAGGATCTCTGTCAATTGACCACACAAGAGACTGTAACAAACTGGCCAACATACAGATGTGGTCCACATAAGGAACTACATGTGGTAAACATCCAGTCTGTGAAAACTAGGTTAACTTAAGGAGGTGGTCAGTGTAGGCAAGTGGTCAACTATGGAGGTTCTACTTTAAGAAACTAAAGCAGGGTTTCTTATCCACAGCAATAGTTCTATGTGGGGTCAGATAATTCTTTGTTGATGGGGAGCTGTTCTGTGCATTGTAAAATGCTTAGCAGTACCCCTGGCCTCTACTGACTTGGAGTCAGTAGCACATCTTCCTTTTTTCATTCATGATAATCTAAAATGTTATCTTGGGAAAAAACGACTCCCAATTATTTCTGGAAAAGAGCCAATGGACTAAAAGAAGCTCCAAGGTCAATGACCTATGAAAAATAGTATATTTTGTCTGCCCTTTATAGCATGTATGCACTAATGGTACATGCTATATTCATTGTGGGCTATGGTGAAGTTTGAGTGGGGATCTTCTGTAAGGCCTCTTGTATGTGTGTGTGTGTCCAGACAGAAGCCATGTCACGTTTGGGCGGGCTCACCACACATCAGTTACAAGCTAGGTAGGTCTCTCAGCCTGGAACCTGGAAGAAAGAAGACTCTAAGACATCTAGGACATTCCTCCTGAAAGTCAGATTAGTTCTGAGAGAAATTTGTATCTGTCCTGGAAATGACTTTTGAAGACAGCTTAACACAAATAAAGAGCAAAGGGTTAACCAGTGTGATGAAAATGTGTCAAATGGTCTATGAAACTAGTGTATGGTGCCCCATGACCACATAAATGTACACAGCTATTATTTAATTAAAAAAAATAAAATTAACAGTGAAAAAAAAAATAAAGAGCAAAGGTTTAGAGGACCTTCAGATCTGATGTGAGTGCTCATGTTCAAACCATTTAATTCCTCAGGACTTGTTTCACGACTGGAAAATCAGAGCTTGTAGGAAGACTGGCTTCATTGATGGTCAATTCTGTGGTACTCAGGCTGACATCAGCTCCTTCCTGGAGCCACTGAAGTACCTGTGAAAACAGAGGAGACAGGCCAAGCCAAAGCTTCCTCAGAGATGATGTCCTTGTTTCCACTCCTGTCCTTATAATTTGTAACTTGCATCGAGTATTTCCATATATCAGACAATGTTCTAAGAGTTTTGTATGTATTAATTCACTTATTCCTTATAATTTCTGAAATACAGCTGTGTACAAATACCTAGAACCGATCACACAAATGGATTCCTATGTCTTTCCCTCATTGACATCGGTTAGAGTGCCCAGCAGAAAATTCTTACCATCAATGAAAAGAAAACACACACACACACACACACACACACTCAATTTTTAAATCTACCTGCAGTATATAGAATTTCGGAAGACATGGTATTTTTTTGTTCCTTATAACATACATGGTAGGAGTACTTAACAATTATTCTTAAACCAAGTTGGAACCTCTGTGCTGATGAGAGAAGCAAAATAATCTCATGTGATTCCCTACAATATAATACATATTGCATAATTTTCCTATTTAGAAGAATGATGTTTTCCAGATGCGATCATATATAAACCTAATTATAAAATGTCCACCAGGGTATAATTTAAATTAATTTATTCTACTTTTTTTAAAAAATGCATTTTTCCAGACTGAGATTTTGTATTTATCCTTTTGAAAACTAGAGAATTGGAGCTTTTTACTATTATGCCTAATTCCTCAAAAGAAGACAATTACTTTTTAAAAATACTTTTATTTTCCATAGTAAATCTCCTGTTCATTTGTCATTCTGTTCACGTCTTTCTATTCTTTGGATTTGGAGGTCCTGTAGTCCAGGTCAGACAGTTGGCTTAAATCTTTCATTTGTCAGCATAAACTAGTAGTGTTCATAGACTTAGATTCTGAAGTATTCTCTTCTACCAGCTCCCTTAAAGCAATTATCTACAAACTTTCTGAGGTCACATCGCTATCAATAAGACATTTCTTCATCATGTATCCCTAATTTGTATACAACTATTTAAAAATTATATACATTTTTGTTGTATATTAATATCAGTAAAGTTCTGATGGCTTTTTTGAAAACAAAATAATGATAACTACAAAGTGTAATGTTTTCACATCCACGAGTCATTTTCACACATCCCATTTGAGAGTCCACTGTAACAGAGTATAGTAAAGTCTATTTTGTTGTTTAACAAATGGGGGATAGTATCTATCCTGCATATCTCACAGAGTTGAGAAGACTCAAATGGACTAATAGTGATTATTAACAACTGTATTAGTTAGCTACTGCTATATAGCAAACCACTCCAAACCTTAGTTGTTTAAAATAATAGTTATTTATTAGCTTATGATTCTTTGGTTCAGAAATTTGGATTGGGCTTGGCTGAATGGTTCTTTTTCTGGTCTTAACTGGGTTCATTCTTGTGGTAACAAATCAGCTGGTGGCTAAGGAAGGGCTAGGTGGTATCAGATGGCCTCACTCTCTTATCTGGGGTGTGGTGTTGGCTATCAGATAAGCCTCTCTCTTCATTGGTCACTTATCCTCAAGTTATCTGGCTTGGGCATCTTCACGTGGTGATGGGAGTATTGCCGGAGCATGAGAGCAGAAATGGCAAAGCCTCCTAGAGACTAAGAGCCGATATGTCTAAATATCACTTTTTTACATTGTGCTAGTTATAGGAACTACACAAGTCCAGTTCAAATTTAAGGGGTAGAGAGAAAGACTCCAGTTTTTGATGGTCATTACAAATGGCTTGAAGTTGAGTTATTGAGTCCTAGAAATAAACTTGAGGTTAGTATTGTTAACATGTTCCTTTTATAGCCAAGAAAACTGAGGTGCAGAGAGGCTGAATTATGACCTCACTAGTGTATGTGCTTTTATTCTGTTTCACAGATATGAAAATTGAGGCTCAGACCCAAGTGACATGTTCAGTATCACAAAGGAGATAAATGGTGGAATGGTAGCACTACTCCAGTCTTCTTTTACAACATTCTGAGTTGATGGCAGAAGTGATTAGTTAGATGAATATTTTTTGTCTAAAGATCTCATACTACAAAGCTTTGATTTGAAAATGATAATCCCATTTGTGTAACTTAAATATAGACTGATGTTTTCTAAGCATTTTTGGACATGCTTGCTCCACCTAAAAATAAAAATTCTGAGCATAAACCCCCAATCTACACATTTATAAATTATTATATTCTATTAATATTTCTTATTTTATTCATTGGTATAAATTGGTGTCCTCATTTTTATAGACAAAATAAATAGAAATAGAAATAAAGATACTTTCTTTCTTCACTAAGGCAAATTGTCTTGCACATCTCCTAGAGTATACAAACCCTATTTTGGAGAGTACTGGAATAAAATAAGGCCCATTTATTAGCATGGCAGCAACTATATCTGAGATAGCAGAGAATAGACCACCCCTCAGGGGTTCTGCAGTAGATATTTCAGATTAAATATCTGAAATATTTAATATTAATTAATTAACACTAATTATTAACTAATTAATTAACATTAATTATTAACTAATTAATTATCAATTAATTAATTAATATTAATTATTAACATCAGTTAGCACCAGCTCACAAGGAAAGGAATGCACAGATTCTATTTTATGGAACTTCATGACCCAGCACTTAATGAACAAAGTGCTGAGGTTTGGGATGAGTTTATTTAATTTCTGTGTAACTCAGTTTACTTATCTGTAAAATAGAGGTAATGACACAAATTGCAGCACAGAGTTGTTGGGAGAATTATGTAAATGAATGGTAAAATAATGCTTGGAATACTGACATTTTAAAGCCATAAATGGTAATGTAGTCCAATCCTTTCTTTGACAAATGGTGAAACCAAAGCCCAGGGACATTTCTTAATAGGATTATTTATGCCTCACATACTCCCCAAAGATATAGAAATGTTTAGAATAGAAAATACAGATATAATAGAAGTGAATGCATGGATACAATTTTTAAAAGTAAAGATAAAAACAAAGATGATTGAATTGGAAAATATAGATTGAAGAAAGCTATTATTGATACAATTTAACATAAATATAGGCTCCACATGTTTGAGTACCTTGGACAAAAGGAGAATATGTTTGCACAGCTCCTTTTATCCAGTAAAATATAATAGAAGAGACAAACTTTTTATTCCTTAAATTTTAACTCAGGGAGGAATTTGCCTTACAGTATTTTTTACATCAGGAGCATCATGTCTTTCTTGCTGTAATTGAGATATTTTACATATAGCTTTTTTTATATCAGTCCTTTATGAGAGCATTATGCTGAGAACACTATTTTAAGTCATATTCTGAAAAGTCAATCTTAGAGGCTCATGGTATTTAATCATAGGACATGTTTATGTCAGAGATGATCATCAGCTATGATATGGAGATAAATTCAGGCCATATTTTATGAACGAATAGTTAACATATCTCATACACTATATCTCTAGAACATTGATCATGCCAGCTGGGCTTTTAACTGGAGGTTAAAAGGTGTGGCAGGTAGCTAAGAATTAGATTGTTAGATACTACCTAAAAGGCAGTTATTCTATATTATTTTTATTGAAAGCATATCATATGTTTGATAAATGAAACATAAACACAACAGAATATGTTTTATTGCGAAAATTAAAGGTCTTGTTTTGTCTTACTGAATGATGTGCTTCATCACCACTATCCCACCACACACATATATGGAAGTAAAATACTTAACAAGCAGGGCCAGTACTTTCCTAACATATTGCATTGTATTATTTATATAAGTTTGGGGAACCAAATTCAGGCCTTCAGTGTGATGTGAAAAACTAGAATATACTGTAAAATGATCACTGGGTGCTAATGTCCTAGCCATAATGTCTGTCGTGGACATGGAATAGTGTTGATTAGCAAATGCTGATTATTTCTAGAAGAATCCACCTCAAAAAGCAACTACTGATGAAACAGTTTTAAAGAACACAATGCTCTGCTCAAAATCACTGAACACATAAGGAAACAAAGCATCAAAGCATTATGAATTAGTAGAAACAACAAACAGCAAAAAAAAAAAACCCCAAAGACTTCAGATATCAGAATTATCTTCTGCTAAGAATGAAATGAATGATTTTATTTGTTTAAAGATACTAAAGAACAGGGAAGCGCCTGTGGCTCAAAGGAGTAGGACACGGGCCCCATAGGCTGGAAGTGGTGGGTTCAAGCCCAGCCCCAGCCAAAAACTGAAAAAAAAAAAAAAAAAAAGATACTAAAGAATAAATAAAAGCATGAGTAATAAACAACAGCTACAACTCGAGCATAGGTGAAAAAGAAAAAAAAACTTAGTGAAAATTATAATTATTGAAATAAAAACTTAATAGATGGACAAAATTGCAAATCAAGTGCAATTAAAAAGAGAATTCATAGACTAGAAGATATGCTTGAAGAAATTACATAGAATGTAGTACAGAGAAACAAGCAAATGAAAGACATTGAGAGAAATAAGATTGAGTAAGAAAGTCTAAACTGTGAATAAAAAGAGTTCCAGAAGAAGAGAATGAGAGGAGACACAATACTTGAGGAGACAATGACTGAGAATTCTCTAGAATTAGTGAAAAATAGGAATTCTCAGATTAGAAGGGTATGATGAACAGGATAAATAAAGTAAATTTATGACCAAATACACAGCAGCAAAACTCTAAAAGAGCAAACCAATAAATATTGGTTAAATTATGAAGATTCATTTTTAATATCAACAATGGAGGACAAAACAATATCTTCAAATAGTGAAAGGAAGTACTTGTCACCTCAGAGTTACAAGTCTAATGAAACAATCTTTCAGGAAGGATAAAATAACTTCGTTGACAAGCAAAAACTGAAAATATTCCCAGGCTGCTACAATTTTTAAGCAAAATGACTTGTAAAAGATAACATTAGAGGGAAGAAAAATAATGTCAGAAAAAATAGAATGAAATAAAGAACATACAACGTTCAAAAGGATTCGCCATACTTCCTTCGAAAAATGTTGTATTAGATTATAGTCCCACCAGCAGTGTAAAAGTGTTCGCTTCTCCCCACATCCATGCCAGCATCTGCAGCTTTGAGACTTTGTGATGTGGACCCTTCTCACTGGGACTAGGTGATATCTCAGGGTAGTTTTGATTTGCATTTCTCTGATGATTATCTATGATGAGAATTTTTTCATATATTTGTTAGCCATTCTTTTTCATTTGTTAGCTATTCATCTGTCTTCTTTAGAGAAGGTTCTAAAATTAGATCTCCCGTTTGATTTTGCAGTTACCCTAAAGACATTTGCACTAGTAAATTGCAGCTCAGTTTACAGTTGCCAAAATGTGGAAACAGCCTGAATGCCCACCAACTTAGGAATGGATTAACAAGCTGTAGTATATGTATACCATGGAATATTATTCGGCCACTTAAAATGATGGAGACTTTTACATCTTATGTATTAACCTGGATGAAGATGGAGCACATTTTCTTAGTAAAGCATCACAAGAATGAAGAAGCAAGAATCCAGTGTATTCAAATGTAATATGAAGGTAGTAGATGATCTAATATGGGGGGAGCAGTTAGGAGAACGAGCAAGTGGGGAGAGCGTAAGAGGGAAAGGGATGAGGGGGTCACGGTGTATGGCACACCTCTTGGGGGCAGGACACAATTACAAGAGGGACTTTATCTAACAAATACAATCATTATAACCTAATTTTTGTACCCTCAATGAATCCCAAATAATAAAAATAAATAATAATTTGAAAAATGTATAATATATAAAAAAAGAAGTTCAAAAGAAGAGAAAATGGACATTTTTTTAAAAGCCCACAAGGCCAGGCATGGTGGCTCATGCTTGTAATCCTAGTATTCTGGAAGGCCGAGGCAGGTGGAATGCTTGAGCTCTGAAATTTGAGACCAACCTGAGCAAGAGCTACCCTGTCTCTAAAAATAGCTGGGTGTTATGGCAGTACCTGTAGTTCCAGCTACTCAGGAGGTGGAGGCAAGAGGATCACTTTAGCCCCAAATTTGAGGTTGTTGGGAGGTGTGATGCCACAGCCCTCTACCCAAGACACAAACTGAGAGTCTGTCTCAAAGGAAAAAAAAAAAAAAAAACATACAAATAGGACACAAACTAAGATACTAGTGATAAATCCAGATATAATTATAGTAATTTGAACATAAATTAGGCTAATTGTTCTAGTTAAAAGGCAAATGTTTTAGGACTTGGTTAAAGTAAAACAGCACTAAAAATGAAACCAACTCTAGTCTATGTTGTTTAAACAAGCCAAACCTAAAATATAAGGACACAGTAAGATTCAAAGTACTAGAATAGGAAAAGATATTGCAGGAAATCACAAGAAAACTTGTGCAACTATGTTAATTTCAAACAAAATATGGCTTAAAACAAAGCATTACTAATGATAAACAGAGTTACCATTTAGTTGAAAATGTTTCAATTCACTGGGGAAAGAGAATATTCTTACATTATGTTCACCCGATGATATAGATTATGCATATGTATATGTTTACACACACACACTGACAGAATTACAATTACAAAGAGAAAGTAACAAACATTACAGAGGAAATTTTAATAAAACCTCTCACAAGAACTGTTGGTCAAACAGGCAAAATGTCAGTAAGAATAGAGAATACTCGGATTACACAATTAACATTCATCTAAGTATCACATGTAATATATTTAACAACTGAGGATACTTTTTTTTTTCAAGGATACATGTAAAATTTATCAAAATTGACTCTTTAATGGACCCTAAAGCAAGTCTCAGCAAATTTAAAAGAATCAACATAAAAAACAATCAGGATCATATAGACACTGATTCATACAAGTCTCATTGTCTTACCATAGAAAGAAGTAACATAAATGAACTCTCCTCTCCACATATCTTATACGTAAACTAAAAGAACCCACAGCCTTAATAGCTCATAGCTCAGAAAAGTAAATTACTTTGAAAACTATACAATTTTTGGACCTGAACAAAAACAAAAACACTGCATGAAAAAGTTTGTGGGATATAAAAAAAATGTTAAGAGAGGAAAATTCAAAGATATGTTAGCTTTTAATAGAAAAAAAGAATGGCTAAAAATTCATAAACAGCATTTCACTTAAATTAGAAAAACAAAAACAGAAAAATATAAAGAAAATAGAAGCTAGAAACTAGTAAAGATAATAAAGATGTCAATTTAGGTGGAAACTTTTAACTTCTTTCAGAGACTAACTGTGATGGTTGGCACCAGTGCTGTTCCCCAGGTATTTCTGATTATAGTGAGGTAGCATTTTCCCGCCCTTGGAGCTATGTGTATCCATGTGATTTTCTGTGGCTGATAAAATGTGAGTAGAAGGTGCTTGTGTTATTTCTGGGTGGAAGTTTAGAAACCAGCACAGAAATGATAAACATTTTCCTTCTGCCATACTGAACAGAAATACTTCAGATGCTCCCTTAGCCTGGTGCTTGAACAGAGCCTACTTGCAATGGACATGCAGTGTCATGATTGTCACAGCTGTGTGTGTGTGTGTTGTGCCAGGGTGTGGGTAGACGCCAGGGATGTTGCTAAGCATACTATTAGATCATTAAATTGAAAATATCTGATTTTGAATTAAAAGTTTAGTTTATTATATCTCAAACAAGAAGCTGTACAACTAATTAAAGTATGAACCTAAACTATCACACAGTTTGCCATTTTAATGGTAGCTTTTAATGCCAGTAGCAAAGAAGCTTGGAGAGGTAGTGGCAATGAAATCATGAAAGGTGTTTTCCGCAGCTTGTTTTGAGAGTTTAATAATTTTCCTTGCAAGAAATGGTCCAAAGCCTAGAAGAAGCAGTAGTCAGTTGGTGCAAGGTCTGGTTAACAAGGTGGATGACATAGTGTTTCCAACTCCACTCCTGTAGTTTGAGCAGCATTGTTTGTGCAACAGTGTTGTCTTGCAGGAGGATTGGCTTGTCTCTGTTGGCCAATCTCAGCTGTGGAATCACAAACATCCTCATGCCATCCACTTGGTTGCCATAGACATCTGCTGTGATCGATTGGCCAGGTTTCCTCAAGCTGTACTGTCAGACATCCCTAACTTTTTATGATGACTGTTAAGTTTGGAGCTGTGTTTTGAAACTTCATCTTTACACAACCATGGTGCTGAACACTTGGGATTGTCAAAAAAGAATCCATTTTTCATCACAGGTAACAATACTTTGTAGAACTGGTTCACCTTTATGTTCTGACAGCAAAGAAAGGCAATCTTTAAGATGATTTCTCTTCAGACTCTTGTTTAATTCTTGGGGAACCTATCTATCTAGCTTCTTTGCCAATTTGTTTCAAATGGTCCAATGTTGGAATAGGAACATCAAACCTTGCTACTACCTCACACGTAGGAAGAGCTGGATTCACTTCAACTACTACAACTTTCAGCTCATCATTATCCACCTTGGTCTCAGGTCACTCATGGGGCTTATTTTCAATATTATAATTACAGGAAAGGAACTTCTTTTTTTTGGAAAGGAACTTCTTTTTTTTTTTTTTTTAAGTCTTTTATGTAGGTTTTATGGATTTCTTTTTTTTATTATTATTATTAAATCATAGCTGTGTCCATTAATGCAATTATGGGGTACAGGGTGCTGGTTTTATATACAATTTAAAATACTTTCATGAAAATGGTTAATGTAGCCTTAAATGCATTTTCTTTTTTTCTGACTTTAGTTTTTCTTTTTTCTTTCTTTTTTTTTTTTTTTTTGTAATTTTACAAGTTCTTTATTTGGAATTTTTAGGCACATGAAAGGAAGGGAGGGAGGGAGTGAAAAGAGTAATTCCAGGTTTTATTTTACCAGAGGTAAAACGTTTCTGTTTTTCATGGACCAATCCTCTGGGTTTTTAAAGTAAATACTTCTTAAATTTTTTTTTTTTTTTATTGTTGGGGATTAATTGAGGGTACAATAAACTAGATTATACTGATTGCATTTGTTAGGCAAAGTCCTTCTTGCAATTGTGTCTTGCCCCCCAAAGGTGTGGCACACACCAAGACCCTGCCCCCCTCCCTCCCTCTCTCTGTTCTTCCTTTCCTCACCCCTCCCTCCTTCTTTCTCTCTCTGCTCGCCCCTTCCCCAACCCCCACTGTGACCTTAATTGTCATTAATTGTCCTCATATCAAAATTGAGTACATAGGATTCATGCTTCTCCATTCTTGTGATGCTTTACTAAGAATAATGTCTTCCACTTCCATCCAAGTTAATACAAAGCATGTAAAGTCTCCATTTTTTAAATGGCTGAATAGTATTTCATGGTGTACATATACCACAGTTGTTAATCCATTCCTGGGTTGGTGGGCATTTAGTCTGTTTCCACATTTTGGCATTTGTAAATTGAGCCACGATAAACAGTCTAGTGCAAGTGTCCTTATGATAAAAGGATTTTTTTTCCTTCTGGGTAGATGCCCAGTAATGGGATTGGAGAATCAAATAGGAGGTCTATCTTGAGTGTTTTGAGATTTGTCCATACTTCCTTCCACAAAGGTTGTATTAGTTTGCAGTTCCACCAGCAGTGTAAAAGTGTTCCCTTCTCTCCACATCTACACCAGCCTCTGCAGTTTTGAGATTTTGTGATGTGGGCCATTCTCACTGGAGTTAGATGGTATCTCAGGGTGGTTTTGATTTGCATTTCTCTAATAGATAGGGATAATAAACATTTTTTCATATGTTTGTTAGCCATTCATCTGTCATCTTTAAAGAAGGTTCTATTCATGTCTCTTGCCCATTGACATATGGGATTGCTGGCTTTTTTTACCTGGATTAATTTGAGTTCTCTATAGATCCTAGTTATCAAGCTTTTGTCTGATTCAAAATATGCAAATATCCTTTCCCATTGTGTAGGTTGTCTATTTGCTTTGGTTGTTGTCTCCTTAGCTGTGAAGAAACTTTTCAGTTTAATAAAGTCCCATTTGTTTATTTTTGTTGTCGTAATTGCCATGGCAGTCTTCTTCATAAAGTCTTTCTCCAGGCCAATATCTTCCAAGTGTTTTTCCTTTGGTCTTTGAGGATTTTTATTGTTTCATGCCTTAAATTTAAGTCCTTTATCCATCTTGAATCAATTTTTGTGAGTGGAGAAAGGTGAGGGTCTAGTTTCAGTCTTTTACATGTGGATATCCCGTTCTCCCAACACCATTTATTGAATAGGGAGTCTTTCCCCCAAGGTGTGTTCTTGTTCAGTTTATCAAAGATTAGGTGTTTGCAAGATGTTAGTTTCATTTCCTGCTTTTCTATTCAATTCCAAGTGTCTATGTCTCTATTTTTGTGCCAGTACCATGCTGTCTTGACCACTATGGTTTTGTAGTACAGCCTAAAATCTGGTATGATGATGCCTCCAGCTTTATTTTTATTACTAAGAACTGCCTTAGTTATACGGGTTTTTCTGTGGTTCCATACAAAACGCAGAATCATTTTTTCCAAATCTTGAAAGTACAATGTTGGTATTTTAATAGGAATGACATTGAATAGGTAGATTGCTTTGGGATTATAGACATTTTAGCAATGTTGATTCTTCCCAGCCATGAGCATGGTATGTTCTTCCATTTGTTAATATCCTCTGCTATTTCCTTTCTGTGGATTTCATAATTTTCTTTCTTTTTTTTTTTTATTATTACTATTGTTATTATTATTATTTTATTATTATTATAGATAAAAATATGCACCATAGATGTGGCCCAACCCATCACCCTCCCTCCACCCAAACCTCCCCCCTCCCTTCCCCTTCCTTGGTCCTTTCCTCATAATCTTGTGGTATAGTTGGGTTATAGCCTTAATGTGAA
>CAUYPK010083913.1:0-12589 GCA_963574355.1 Loris lydekkerianus | reverse complement strand
TGGCACAAAAACAGAGAAGTAGATGTCTGGAACAGAATGGGGAACCAAGAGATGAATCCAGTTACTTACTGTTATTTAATCTTTGACAAGTCTACTTTTTGATTTTGTTACCTATGCTGTTGAGGTCTTATCTCCCCAAATATTTGCCCAGACCAATGCCCCATAGTATTTCCCCAATGTTGTCTTTCACTAGGTTCATGTCTTCAATTTATACCTTTAATGCATTTGAGTTGACTTTTTATATTATGAAAGATGATCTAGTTTTGTTCTTCTGTGTATGGATATCAAGTTTTCCCAGCACCATTTGTTAAGGAGACTTTTCCCCAACGTATGTTGTTGGTATCTATGTCAAAAATGAGTTGTTCGTAATTGTGTGGATTTATTTCCATGTTCTCTATTCTGTTCCATTAGTCTATACATATGTTCAGAAGTCAGTACAATGCTATATGGATGACTTTGTAACTTTGTGCTATACAAGGCATACAGGTGTGTGATGCCGCCAGATTTGTTCTTTTGCTCATTATTATTTTAGCCATTTAGGTTCTTTAGTGATTCCATATAAATTTTAGGATTATTTTTCTCTATTTCAAGGAAGAATGTCATTGCCATTTTAATAGGAGTTGAATTGAATTTGTAGATCATTTTGGGTAGCATAGATATCTTAATATATGTCTTTCAATACATGAACATGAGATCTTTTTCTGTATTTTTGTTTCCTGTTAATTTTTTTAATGAGTGCCTTTTGGTTTTCCTTGTAGAAACTTATTACTTCTTAGATTAAATTTATTCCAAGATATATGGCTTTTTTTTTTTTTATAGCTACTGCAAATTGAATTGCTTTTTAAATTTCCTTTTCAGGTTGATCACTGCTAGTGTATAGAAATGCTACTAATCTTTAGATTAATTTTTTGTCCTGCATGTTTACTGAATTTTATATTAATTTTAAGAGTTTTCTGGTGGATTCTTTAGATTTTATTTATTTATTTATTTATTTATTTATTTATTTATTTATTTATTTATTTATTTTGAGACAGAGACTCTAGTTGTTGCCCTGGGTAGAGTGTCATGGCATCACAGCTCACAGCAACCTCCAGCTCCTGGGCTTAAGTGATTCTCTTTCCCCAACTTTTACAGGTTCCTGCCACAACACCCAGCTATTTTTTGGTTGTAGTTGTCATTGTTGTTTGGCAGGCCTGAGCCGGGTTTGAACCCACCAGCTCCACCAGCTCTCGTGTATGTGGCTGGCACCTTAGCCACTTGAGCTATAGGTGCCCAGCTGATTCTTTAGATTTAAAAAATATATAATATTATGTCTTCTGCAAATAAGAATAATTTAATTTCTTTCTAATTTGGATTTTTTTTTTTCACTTGCCTAATTGCTCTGGCTAGGTCTTTTTTTTTTTTTTTTTCTGACAGAGTATTATTTTGTCACCCTTTGTAGAGTGTTGTGGTATCATAACTCATAGCAACCTCAAACTCTTGGGCTCAAGTGATTCTCTTGCCTCAGATTCCCAAGCAGCTGAGACTACAAGTGTCAACCACAATGTCTGGCTATTTTTATAGATGGGGTCTTGCTCTGGTTCAGGCCAGTTTCAAACTTGTGAGCTCACACAATACACCTGCCTTGACCTCCTAGAGTGCTAGGATTAGAGGCATGAGCCACTAGGGGACTTGCTAGGTAGGACTTTAAATACAACTCTAAATAGAAATGGTAAAAGTTAACACTTTTTTTCTTTTTATAGATCTTAATGGAAAGGCTTTCAGTATTTTCTCATTCACTACATCAAATGTAGGTCTGTAATATATACCTTATATCATTTTGAAGTAACTTCCTTCTCTTCCCAATTTGTTGAGTGTTATTATCATAATGGGTGTTGAATTTTATCAAATGCTTTTTCAGCATCTATTGAAATGGTCATATTTCTTTTGTTCTTGATTCTGTTGATATCATCTGATGTGAACATTTATTGACTGGTGTATGTTCAATCCTGAGATGAATTTCACTTGATCATGGTGAATGATCTGTTTAATGTTTTACAGCTAAGCCATTAGATTCTGTCTTTTTTTTTTTTTTTTTTTTTTTTGTGGGGTGAGCATTTTGTCAGTTCACCACTTTAATCTTGTTACTCATTGTTTAGATTTTCTGCTTTTCATCGGTTAACCTTTGTGGGTTGTATATGACCCAAAATTTATTCATCTCTTCCAGGTTTGACAATTTGTTAGAATACAATTGTTTGTAATATTCTCTAATAATCCTTTGTGCTTATATAATTTCAGTTGTAATTTTCATTTTCCATTATTTCAAAGTTTTATTTATTTGTTTATTATTTAAGATTAATATGAGTGTAAATATGATAAGGTTACGGTTTGCATTTGCTATGGAGAGTTCAAGTTCATCCAGGAGGTGTGCAGTATCCCTCTACATTTTTCCAATTAGGTGGGAGTTTACTGAACCTCTTTCCTCTACGGTTTTCCCTTCTTGAATTTGATTGTGTTTTTTCTCTTATATGAGCCTTTACTTGTTCATCTACTGGTTTCTAATTAGTGTTGAGTACATGGGATGCTTGTTTTTTCTAGTCTTGAGATACTTTACTAAAGACAATGCCCTTCAACTCCATCCAGGTAAATACGAAAGATGTAAAGTCTCCATCTTGAAGATGGTTGAATTATGGTTGAATAGAACTCCATGGCAATTAAAAACAACAACAACAAAAAACAAACAAACAACAACAACAAAAAAAAACCTTTATTGTGTTTGTTTTTATTTTCTCTCTTCTTCTTCTTTTTTTGTAATCTAGTTATGGGTTTGTCATTTTAAACCTTTTTAGAAATACGACTTTTCATTTCATTCATGTTTTGTACCTTTATAGTCTCATTTCTTTTACCTGTGCTAGTATTTACTGTTTCTTTCCTCTGCTAATTTTAAGTTTAGTTTGTTCTTGCCTTTGTACTTTCTCATGGTCCATTGTTAGACTGTTTGTTGAAACTTTTCTATTTTATTTTGATGTAGGGATGATGGCACTTATTGAAACTTTCCTCTTAGTACTAATTTTGCAGTATTTCTTACATTCTGTGGTATGTTCTGTTTTCATTTTCATGTGTTTTGAAAAATTAATTTTATTTTTTACTCATTGGTTATTCAAAAGCAAGTTCTTTAATTTTCATGTATTTTTCAGATTCCAAAATTCTTCTGCTATTGAATCTAAATGTTAGATATTATTTTGTATTTTCTATATTTGTTGAGGTTTGTTTTATGAGCCTAAAACAAGGTTGTAATAACTAATTAAGAAAAGGCAAATGGATATCAAATATCTTTTCTGACCACACCAAAATTAGATTGGCTGATTCATTCATTTCTTTCTTTTCTTCCTTCTTTCCTTCCATTTTACCTTTTTTTTTTTTTTTTTTACTTTCTTTCACTTTGCACTTATTTGATTTTCTTTAGTAGTATATTTTAATCCACTGCTTTTTATTTTAGTGTATCTCTTAAGGTTTTAATTTTTTCATTATTATCAGGCTTACAAAAATATTTTATAGTCAGACCTAGTTATTTGAAACTAAAATCAACTTTCATCACTAAAAAGAAAATAAAGAAATAAGAAACAAAAAACATATGTACACATTAACTAATTTCTTTCTCTATATTTTGAATTTTTAGTTTCACAATTTACATTTTCCTATAAAACATTCTTTCAGTTATTATTATTTTAATTGTTTTGTATTTTTTGTCTTCTTAGTAAATATATAAGTGGTTTATGTGTAATAATTGCAAGATTAGCATTACAATCATGTAAGTGTTCTTGTATTTTAGTTAGAAATAGTGACTCTGGCTTTTCTTGTCATTCAGATTCAGTAGTAATAAATTCCCTCAACTTTTATTTGTATGAGAAAGTCTGTGCTTTTGATTTCTGTGCAAGTTTTTCTCTTTTCTTAATTTCCAATGATAACCTCGCTGGAGACAGCATTCTTGGCTAATAGTCTTTTCATCCAGCACTCTGAATATGTCATCCCTTATCCTTCCTGGCCAATAGGATTTCTGCTGAGAAGTCTAATGCCATACATATTGGATCTCATTTATATATTATTTGTTTGTTTTCTCTTGCTTCTTTTAGCATCATATCTTTGTCCATTAAATTTGAGAGTTTGATTATGTGTCTTGAGGTATTCTTGTTTTGGTTGAATCTGATTGATGACCCTTGACTTTCCTGTGCCTGAATATTTAGATCTTTGTCTAGATTTGGAAAATTTTCTATTATTATTATTAATCTTGAGATAAGTGTTCTATCCCTTTACCTTTGTCAGTTCTTTTTTCCTTTAAATCCAATAACTCAAATATTTGCTCTTTCAATGCAAATATTTGATTGTGCCTTATAGATTGTGTAAGCTTTCTTCATTTCTTTTTACTTTTTTTTTCTTCTCTTCCTTGTATTTTCAAAGTCTCTATTTGATTTCTCAGACTATTTTTCTTGTTTGATAAATTCTACTTTTCATGTTCTCTATTGCATTTTTCATTTCATTCATCATATTTATCAGTTCCTGGGATTCTGTTTGATATTTAAAAATATGTAAATTTCTCTGATAAAATTTTGAATATATGCATTTCCTAGAAGTTATTGAGCTTTAATAGAACTTTGCTGAATCTCTTGTCTGAGAGATCCCACATTTTCATTAGTTTAGCATTGGCACATCATTATTCTGGCATGTTATTTTGTTTCTTTAGTAAAGTCACATTTCCCTAAATGTTTCTGATGTTTGTGGACATGTGATGATGTCTATACAGTGAAGGATTAGGTAATTATTTCTGTCTTCCTCAGTGCTGGATTGTTAATGCCTATTCTACAGAGGGTATCCCAAGGGTCTAAGTAACTTAATTATGGCATTCCCTGAATCACTAACCACTGCAGCCACCTCTGACCTAAAGATCTCTAGTATCCTAGGTTTGATATAAGTGTTATGAGAATTCTGACGTTGATGTGGCTTTTTGTTGCAAATCATTCTGGGAAAGTCCAAGAACATTACTGGAACTGTGCAGAAAGACCAAGCACATGCACCCAGTAAACTGGACTGGCATCTCATACTGAAATGCTTCCCACCATGCTACTGAATGTGGAGGGTGGATACCCAACTTCCACTAGAGGGGATATAGTTGACACTGGTTCACTTGAGACCTGCTGTGGGAGGGAGCTTAGAGGGTCCATCTTGTTGGCTCAGTTGGATGTTCATCACCCAGCAAGTCTCTGCCCAATTACAGTATTTTTCTCAACTGCAATGGAATGAGTTTCTGATGAGACTCATCCCCCTAAGAGTCTGCTATTGGATCGAGGTGGCTTCTTTATAAATAAACATAAAGCATTATAGCAAATAAATTTATTCCTAATTCAAAGAAATGTTTTTAAGAATAACACATTAGTCAATGTAGTGATGTCTATGCTCCCCATATATTAAAAACATGCCTTGACATCTTTATTTTCTATAAGAAAAAAGTCACTATTTCTTTAAATGGCACACAAGGCCTTTTATAGCTTGACCCCATCTATATTTTTTGTATGATTCTTGTTTGCTTTTTTCCTCTGCTCTTTATAAACAGAACTTTGTTATAATTCATTCACTATATCATGCTTTTTTACATATAGTGGAGCGTAGTGTTTAATTACACTCAATCAACCAAAAGGGTAACTACTTCACAGATCAGTTAAAACACAAAATCGTGCATCACCACTACCAAGCAATTACAAAACAAAATAAAGCAATATAGTAACAATAACAATAATGACAAGAGTTTTAGGGCATAATTGAATATCTACCTTTTATTGTCATGTAATTTGTATACAGTTATACAAATGTGTATTTGACAATGGATTATTTTCTTACATGGATGGACTGTCCCATTTAAGGGCTGGAGAGACAATGTTATAACTAAAAGCATAAAGTTTTTGTGTTTAAGGCAGACCTGTTTCAAATATTTATCAGCCACTTGCTAATTAAATATCTTAAATAATTTAATCTACATGTTTTGTTCTTCTATCCGTATCTGTGAAATGATATTAATGACGCTTATATAAGGATTTAAAAGTAATATGTGAAAAATGTACAGTTCAGTGATTGTTGTTTCAATAAATGGTAATTGTTAGATCTTTTCTCCTCAAGAATAAGAAACATGTTTTTTAATTTTTTTTTTTGTCCTTGACACAGTCTGTGGCACATAACAGATACACAATAAATGGTGATTGAAAATAGCATGATTTTATTCTGTCCTTGCATTATCAGATGCTGGACAGTGAAAATACCTAGATGTTTGTTATTTGAACTCTTTTAACCCATTTGATTTTGTGTTAAGCTGAGTTGAGTTTCATGACATCTCATACTGTGAATGATGCAAGGTTTATGTCAAGAGATACAATGTCAAAACACTATTGCTCTTTTCAATTCCAATATTACACTAGCTTTTCTGACCTGAATTTAAAAGAAGCCTCCAAAAAGAAAATATCTGAAAATCTTGGATAGTCACAATCCTTCTGCAAATAGCTATTGTATTTTTCAGTATCTTGGATGAAGCAAACTGCAAATCTTTTGGAAAAAGAAAGTGTTTTTCAACACTGTGGGAAAACATCTGGGTGGTGCCTCCACCATATAATATAAAGGACGATGCATAAACTGGTCATTTCTTTCCACCAGTGTGAATAGCTGAGGAACAAGTCTTGGTACAAGACAAATTTAATTTGTAAATTAAAATAAGAAACAAATGCAAAAGTTGTAATTAACTCAATGAGTTGTCATCCTGGATATTAAGGCATACCAACGTTTAATTTATCTGCCTTTCTTCTGAACCCTCTCTTTCTTATCTTAAAAATTATATATTTGGACATGTGTTTCTTCTCTTTCTTTTACTGAAAATTGCTCTACAATAGAGAATTTTTCTGACTTCAGGATTTGTCACTTAAAGGCAAGCAATGTTTTACCAATGGTTTCATAATAATATTTCAAGTTCTGAGATATGAAATATATGTGAGTGCACTCACATGCACGTGTGTGTGATATACACATTCAGAATGGGTCCAATTCAAGTTGTGATGTGATGTGTGTATATAAAATGCCTTTTTCTGAGTATTTTTCATTGATGATTGACTTTATTTTCTGTTTCACTACTTATACTTTGTGGTATTTTATATCTGAAGACTATTGGTGTAAAACAGAAACATGTTTGAGAAATGTTGGTGTGAGATTCTATAGGTAGGAGCATTTTAGTCACTGCTCATCTGGTGTTGATGTGTTGAAATAGTCATCTTGTCCAAAAGCAGTTTACTGTATTAAAATATCTAAAGGGATCTTTAGGGGAAGAATTTAATATAATATCACCCCAATCATTACATATTTTAGTGCCTTTTGGGAATGAATATCACACATAACTTAAATTCTTCTCTGCTATTGAATTTTTTCCTTTACCTTTGACCAAATTGACCTGTGAACATTCCTCTATTTTTCGTGTTAACTACGTCTAGCATTTGTCTTTTGATATCTTTGCAAAAGGAAAAAAAATTAAAATAACTGGAAGGACATGTTCTTGTTGTGTACATTCATTATGTTTCTACTTAGGTTCTTCCCTCTCTGCTCCTTTCTCCATCTGTTCATCCTCTCTCTCCTCCTCCTCCTTGTATTGTTGTTGTTCTTCTTCTTCTCCTCCTCCTCTCCTCCACCTTCTCATTTCTTCTTCCTCTTTTTCTTTTCCTTTGTCTTCTTTCCTTCTTCTTTTTCTCTTTTCTCTTTCTCTGTCTCTCTCTCGTTTTTTTTTTTTTCCCCGGGAAAATGTAGTGATTAATGGCATAGCCACTAGCATCAGCCTGTCTGTGTTTGAATCTTACATGTATCTGTTTCTGCTTATATGTTTTGGCTTCAATATCATTATTATTTTTTTAATTTATAAATCAGGATAGTTACCTCATGAGAAACCTAAGATTACATGTTTACTGAGCTGGGAACAAACCTGTCTCCTACTATGAGTATAATATTCACAAAATGTTATTAAGGTAATAAACATTAGACTTATTTTTATAATAACCTGATTTCCATTGTAAAAAAGTCTAGAACGAATTACTTAATAATTTGTGTATGCAATAAAAATATATGGGAGTATTGGAAGAGCAAGTCCTCTTAACATAACACAATATAAAATAAAAATGAAATAAACAAAATACTATGCGAGCAATCAACCAGCCTTGACAATTGGAAATACTGTCTAACACATATAGAGGGAGAAACAAACATACTATTGTGACAAAATAAATCACTGTTAAATATGTAAATATAATAATATAAATAAAAATATCTAGAAATATAGAAAGAAATAGACTTTTTATTAAATCATAAACACATAGATCATGTATACATTAATGCATGTATGGGGTACAATGTGCTGATTTCATATAGAATTAGGAACGCTTACATCACACTGGTTAATATATACCTTATTTTGTTCACTTAATTATTGTGTTAAGACATTTATACTAATAAATTTATACTAAAAGATCCAACCTGTACCCTTGTATTATGCACCATAGGTGTGATCCCACCATTCACCCTCCCTCGATCTGACCAGAGATAGACATATTTAATTAAATTTTGATGAATTTAAATACTTGTTTCAAGTATTCACAAATTTTACTATGTTAAAATAAGTCATTTGTTTATAAAATTAATTATGATAATAAAATTCCAAAACTGGAGGTGAAGGCAACGTATACTGTAATTGTCTTTTATGTTGTTTGAAAGATGTTTTATAAAAAAGAAGCTGAAAACTTCAACATATAGACAAGCAGATGTAGGTGCATTATAAAACAAAATAGTTAAAAAATTAGGCCAATAAAAACATTTTCAACATTACCAATATTTAAACAAATGCCAATTATATACAGTTTTAACAATAATAGTGATTGAGACATGGGCGCTGTAGTATCCTAATGATGAAAGTCTAAATGAGTTAAGTCTTCGGGATATTAATTTGGCAACATGTCACTAGCTTGAGAAATGTATATCTGTTCAACCAAACAATTTTTGTGAATTTATTACCAAAAATTAAATAGACACATATACACATAGCTGAGAGTATGTCCATAATAGCATTGTTAATAAGAATTAGAATAACAAATATCCTATAATGTATAAATTAATCACACATTGCTTAAGGAGATGGATATGTACTTAGAAATTCATTATTAGGTGTTTTTGTCATTGTGTGAATATTACAGAGTGTACTTACACAAATGTAGATGGTATAGCCCACCACACACTTAGGTTTGAATGACTATAATCAGTCACAAAGTTTAAACATCATTATTACATAAACCTTAGCCAAAAATTCTCAAGCTGCCTCTTTGTTTACGATTCAGTTACAATATAATATTTGTGTCTAGTCATAGTAAGCAGACAATTTTGAAAATAAGAACTAAATTTTGCCTGGCATTAAATGCTCCTGAACTTTATGTTTGACATTTATCAGTGAGTTTTTGACTCATTGATTCTTGACTTTGACTCATTAACTTCCTGGACTTTCTTTCCATATGACTGTTGAACACATCTTTTATAGTCCATTCTGTAAGTTTCTAACTCAAATTCAATCTTGTACCATAGAACAATATCTTGGTCAATGATAGACTGCATATAGGATAGTGGTTCCATAAGATTATCATACTATGACTTTACTGTATCTTTTCTATGCACACACACACATATACACAGACATACAAATATTAATACTTACCACTGTGTTACTGTTATCTAAGTACTTAGTTCATAACATGCTATACAGGTTTTGTAGCCTAGCAGCAATAGGCTGTGCCATATATAAAGCCAAGGCAATGCCATATAAATTTGTGTAAGTATACTCTATGATGTTTGCACAACAATAAAATTACCTAGATAGATTTCTCAGAACCTATTTCCATTATCAGAATAGAACTCTATCTATCTAGAGAAAGACAGAGGTATGTAATGAAAGAGGAATAGAGATAATATGTTTCCTTAAAGGTTTAAAATTGAAATATTTTATAAGAATACTTGTAAAGCACACCCCGATGAACTTCCAAGCTGGAATATTCAGCCTACATCTATGGGTTTCAAACTCTGCTTATGCCATATCTGTGGGGTTACCAGAGAAGAAATTTATTCACACCTGTGTCACCTCTAATTCCTAGAAAAAAGTTGCTGACTATTATACAGCTCCAAAAGTAAGGTGAGCCCCTTTATGTGTTTCTTCTGCTCTGAGTTGATCCCATGCCCACTGCCATAGTTTTCTCTGCTGATGACCTTTGAATCATTGAATAAAAACTGAAAAAAAAAAGGAAATAAAAAACTTGGAAGTGAAATAACTCCAATAAAATTATTAAAACTATTCTTTAGACACTACTCACCTTAAAAAAAAAATCTTCACTTTTCCTAGCATACATAAGTCCAAGTTTTCCAACTCACAGATTTCTATGGTTTTCTTTATTTTCAATTGTTAAATACCACTGATCCCAGACTCACATCACCAATGCTTTAACTTCTGTTATGGCTTCTGCCCTAAATCACATGGCAATTATTTACATTACAAAAGCATACAGTTATTAAACTGACATTGATCTTGATTCTTATTTATGGTCCTATTTGGATCTATAGAAAATAGTGAAAACATTCTGAGAGTCAGTGAAAAATATCGACAGATCAATCTCTAGGTGCCTTAGATGTGTGTTTAGAATGAACTAGTGAAATTCTGATAGCCATATAGTTTGTGCAGAATTATGATATCACATGTTTCCTAAATCACTCATTTGTGACATTTTTACACTCTCAATTTTGTGTAAGTTCATGAATACTCTCCTTGCATGGAGTTTACACTCTGTGAGTACAGGAGACTTTTCTCACACTTGTTACAGTGGAATTCCTCTAATAATTATGACATTTAAGTGAATACCTATACACAGACATAGAAACAAGTTGTCTGCAATAGCTCAAGCTATTGTTCATCACTTTCTAAAAATAAAGATGTTGAAGTGAGGTCCATAATTTTAAAGCATAGTGGAGTAAAAATGAGCAAGATTTGGGGGATAAGAAGAATAAGCTTTCCACCTTTCTGCCATTTTCATATTTGGTAACCTTGTAACCTTTTCCAAATAGCATCATTCCAATATCTAATAGGGAGAGAGATATTTCTAACTCTCTGTTATTGAGATTAAATAATAGGTTAAGAAATATAAATCACCTTGTGGATCTATTTCAAACACCTGTGCTCTTTCACGCAGATATTCAGTTTTCTCATCTTATATAGTCATAATATGCAACATACAAATGTACCAGAGAGAAAAATAAACAATGTGAACAGTAACTTTTTAATTGTCCCCAGAAAAATCTTAGTTGTTTAATAAAAGTTAGCCAGCTAATACTTTCCATATAATAGATCATAAGTTATTTCATAGCCAATGACAGATAGGATTTTAAAATGAGTTACTTTGATTGTACAATTCCTATCAGTACTAAATGCAATATTTTTACATTACAAAAGTCTAAGTAGAGTTGTTTATTGAATCTTTCTGGTAACCTTGTTATTTTATATTTTCATAAAGTAGACACCCAGCAGAATAAAATTAAGACTGAGTTACCACCAAAATGCCCACATAGTAAGTGAATGAAAATGACTAATTCTCTCCATATGTTTTTTAGAATTATATTTACAAACTATTACCTAAGCTTATTTACAAGAAAAATAATATTTGGAGAGTCATGGTCATAAAATATAAATCCCAGGTTGTCAAATTATACCATCAAAATTTCATGCCTCTAATTTTATGACTTTTTAGTTCTTCTTGACTGCTACTCTCAAAGCTTAGAAATGGAAAACTTTCGGGAGGCTGAAAACAATAGAAAGTGTTTATTTCAGTACCATCCTGGCCAAAAGAAAATCAAAATGTTAATGTTGGGAGGAAAACTTGAGTTCCTTTCATCTAACCACTTCAGTTTAGAATCAACAAAATGACAAATTTAGTTACGTTTAGCATCTTAGGTAATGCAAGTGGAAGTTTTTGCACTATTCTTTTAATGCTTATTTCTTCCCCTGGATATAGATTAAAAAAAACAAACAAACAAACAAACAAACAAAAAAACATGAAAAACCTATAATAAAAAATGGCAAAAGCAAAATGTTTTCAATCAGTGTAATATTAATATAAATTGTTATAGGGAGGTTGTCTTAATAGAGTGAATATATGTATTACAGAATGTATGCAAACACAAAGCAAGAAATTTTAATTATTTGTGCAGTACATGGCAGTCTATTTTAAAATCAACATAGAGTGAATCAAAGCCTATGATCAAATAGTGACAATAACCTGACTCATTCCAAGGCAATCTCACACACACACACACACACACACACACACGCCCCTTTGTGGTTTGGATTCTGAATATGGAGGGTGCAAAATATACACGTGGACATATCTGTGTGAATTCTACACAGAAATCAATTTTTAATTACATCACTCACAAATAAGAGCTAGTGTCTTCACGAAAATATCTTGGCTATCTCTGGAAAGTGTGTGAATCTCCTCTTGCCTTTAGAACA
>CAUYPK010083911.1:0-22002 GCA_963574355.1 Loris lydekkerianus | reverse complement strand
ATTGAGATAATTGATAAGTGTGGTAGTATTCTATTCGTCTTATTTTGTGAGAGTCCATTGCTTAGTTTTATCTTTTGCATTAGTGTGGAGGTTAGGTTCTGTCCTTTAATTTCTGAGTTCTTACTTTGCTGCTGATCCATTGTGATGATCAGTGTGTAGAACAAGTTGAAGTATTTCCTGTAGAGCTGGTCTTGTTGTGGCGAATTTCCTCATTGATTGTATGTCCATAAATGATTTGATTTCTCTGTCAATTTCAAAGCTTAGCTTAGCAGGGTACAGAATTCTGGGCTGGAAATTGTTCTGTTTAAGTAGATTAAAGGTAGATGACCATTGTCTTCTTGCTTGGAAAGTTTCATTAGAGAAGTCTGCAGTCACTCTGATGGATTTGCCCCTGTGGGTCAACTGGCACTTACTCCTGGCAGCTTGCAGAATCTTTTCTTTTGTCTTGACTTTGGACAGGTTCATCACTATGTGTCTTGGAGAAGCTCAGTTAGAGTTGAGGGTCCGATATCCCTCTGAAAGCAGTGTGTCAGAATCTTTGGTGATATTTGGGAAATTTTCTTTTATAATATTCTCTAGTATGGCTTCCATTCCTCTGGGGCATTCTTCTTCCTCTTCTGGGATTCCTATAACTCCTATGTTGGAACACGTCATAAAGTCCCATAATTCTGACAGTGAACGTTCTGCTTTCTCTCTCTTCTTTTCTGCCTCTTTTACTATCTGGGTTACCTCAAGAACTTTGTCTTCTACTTCTGAAATTCTTTGTTCTGCATGGTCTAACCTGTTGCTGATACTTTCCATTGCATCTTTTAAGTTTCCTAATTGACTGTTTCAGTACTTCAGCTCTGCTGTCTTCTTTCTATATTCTTCATATGGTTCATCTCTTATCTGATTCTGTTTTTGGATTTCCTTTTGGTTATTTTCCACCTTATTAGCAGTTTCCTTCATTGTTTCCATCATTTCTTTCATTGTTTTCATCATGTGTATTCTATATTCCCTTTATGTCATTCCTAACATTTCTTTATAGGTGGAATCCTATGCAGTAGCTACCTCATGGTCCCTTGGCGGGGTTGTTCTGGACTGGTTCTTCATGTTTCCTGGAGTTTTCTGCTGATTCTTCTTGATGAGTGATTTTTTAAATCTGTTTCCTTGCCCTAATTTTCCTTTCACTTCCTCTTGCTCTTTAAGTTCTCCTGCCTGTGGAAGTTGCCCTGTGGGTTTAGACCTATTAAACACACGCTGGTTTTCCACTGTTCTAGTCCTCCTCTTGGGATCCAGAAGTCTCTCGCTGACTCCCTGTATCCTCAAAGGGACGATTATAGGCAGATCCCACCAGCCAGAAATGCCTGGAGTCCTATCTCCGCAGACTCAGGGTGCCCAGATGCAAGGAATCTGTTACTTGGCCGCCATCTTGCTCCTCTCTCTGATAATTTTTTTTTCCTTTTATTTGGAAATGCCTTCTGAAACCCATGGTTCAGGGCCAGAGGGTCACCTGTGTGATGTGTTTTCAGGTATCTTGCAGAGCACTTTTCGCATGTGACAAATTAACTGTCCACGTCTACTTCCACTCTTTGAGGCAGGCTGATGAGTCTGTTTGCAAATGCGGTTTGGCAGGCCCCCAGAGAAGGGAGTGGAAGGCCTGAAAGTGAAGGTGAACTTTCCCTAGTTGAGGTCTCCTTGGGCCCCCGCCTCAGACGGTGTAGGCCTGCCTGTTAAAATTTCAAAGGGCAGCACAGGGAAATAGTGGGGGCTTTAACAGAGGGCACCTGCCTCGCACCAAGTTCCTCCTTTCTCTATACTCCCTTGAGCTGGAACACTTAGAACTCCCCATAAAACTAAAAAGCTATGGCTCTGTCCTATCGACAAGGCATATTTGAGGGGCATTCAGGTGCATGGCTGAAGCAGGTGCAAGAGAAAACTTGATTGAATTAGTTGCCTTAATGGGACACAAATCCTCCATTCTGATGGGAAATCCATTTAATTCAGGCACTTGGCGGGAGTTGGAGCCAGTCTGAAACAGACATTTGTCTCATGGCTGGTATGGACATCTCAGATTCAATCAATTCTGTGGAATTTTCCATTCTGTCCTCTGCTCTGTGGGGAAAGGAGAGATATGGGGTTGGAGAGAGGATGAGAAAAAGAGAGAAGGAGTTTCTGTATGCCAGGGTATGATTTACTTTCAGAGTCATAGCAGTTAATAGGTGAATGTTGACTATATGCAGACTTAAAAATCATTTTCAGGGCAAACATTTTACAAAATATTACTGAGTTATCATATGTGCATGCTGTGTTTTATATTAGTCTATTTGATTTTTTGTTACTCTGTCATTTTCCACCCATATCATCTGAGCGCACTGAGGCAATGTGCTAAATTTCTGTTGGAGGTCAGGTGCGTTTTTCTGGGAGGAGCATCCATGGCATTCGTCATGGATTTCAAAGGTAGTATCCGTGAACCAGGGAAGCTGATGGATTCTGGAAAGCCTTTATTTTTATAATTTAGAGCTTATTTTGATAAGTTTGTAATTCAAATTCAAATTTAATTTTAAGATGGTATCTATGTGAATAGTGATTTAAGAAATCCCCTTCTTTGTGGTAGAGTTTCTCTATCCCTGATACAGCTTTTTATATATAAAATGAGGAGTTGGGTTAGACTATTTTCATATATCTCTTCTAACTTTAACTAAATATTCCATTTTTTATCAACAAAACCTAATACGTACTTATTATAGAAAATTTATAAATACAGACAAACAAAAGAGGAAATTAAAAATTACCCATTAAACTGCCATCTAAGAATAAATAAATTTAATGTTTTGGTGTTTGTCCTTCAGGTCTCCTTCCAGTGTTTATGCTGTTGTTTGTTTATTCTTATTTTTGTGAGTCAGAGTCTGTCACTCTGTTGCCCTGCGTAGAGTGCCATGGTGACACAGCTCATAGCAACCTTAAACTCTTGGACTCAAGTAATCCACTTGCCTCAGCCTCCCGAGTGACTGAGACTACAGGCACCGGCCACAACACCTGGCTAGTTTTTCTATTTTTAGTGGAGATAGGGTCTCTCTCTTGCTCAGGCTGGTCTCCAACTCTTAAGTTCAAGTGTTCCATCCACTTGGGCCTCCCACAGTGATCCGCCAGGCCTGGCCAGTGTATATGCTTCTAAAACAACGCTTTGGCATTGTTGTCCAAGCTATTTTATAACTTGTTTTGCTCAGTATAATCTCATTCCTCCATGTTTATATGCTTCCTATTAAATTATTTTTAGCGTCTAAACATGCCTGTAAGATACTTAATTGTATGATTTAATCAATTTCTATCATTGACCATTAGTTTACTTCAGTTTACAGTCAATATCTTTGTAGCTTATTACAGTAAATTCATTTTCTTAGTACAAATTAATTCCTACAAATGGAGTAGCTGTGTCTAAAGGTGTAAACATTATTTTGATACAAATTGCCCTCCTGATAAGGGATCTTGTACTGACTCAGGGCTGGGCTTGCCTGTAGCCGTGGACCTCACTGTTCTTCCAGACGCAGTGTTCTGTGGCTCTGTGAACCCTCAGTACTAGGTAACATCGAAGTGCACCTTCAGGCGAGAACGTCTTTTAACATTTCCCTTCACAGAGGAGCGTTCCATTCAATAATAGGAGGATTTCATTTGGGACCGACTCTGTGGAGGTGGTAAGTTGTTTACCTGACAGTAATCGAATCTGATCCTTAGCTGAATTGGATGTGCTGGCGATACCTACCTGGGGGAGTTACTGCAGGTTGAGTCAATAAAGCAATTTCAGACAAAAGGAAACCTGAACTTCCTTTCTAAAGAATAAACAGACAAAGGATTTCTCCTTTGAAACGTGGTTAATTAAGATGGAGTTTGAAGAACCCTTGAGCAGTTGGAAGTAGATTTGGTATTTCTCAGAAGTTATCTTGTATGAAATGTGACTAGAATTCCCATTTTAAGCCTAATCTGAACAGAAGCTTTGCTGCAGTCCCCCTCCAGCCCCCTCCAGAGAAGTGGGGTTCACGTAGGATTCTGGGTAACTGCAGGAGCTGTGAGTAGCTAAGCTGGGAGGTGACGTAGCTTGTCACTGAAAGGGAGGTCAGTTAGAGTGATTTAGCTTGGGTTGGTGATGAAAGAAAGTTTTTGCCTCACAATTCCTGAAGGAATATTTTGCCTTTCACCTAGTTTAAAGAAAATATCATAAAATATGGATTTATACAAACATGTTCCTAAACTTTTCCCAGTGTGAACAATAATGCTAATAATGGCCCAGAGCTCCCTAGCCTGTGCTGCCTGTACTTCCAATGAGAGTCTCACTGATGGTGATGATATTTCTGACTCATTTCCACCCACACACAACATGATTTTACCTATAGTAAAACCCCCTCAAATGCCTGCAGATCCCTTGGGGGCTTGCCTGTGCCCCGATGTCACCCAGAGCCCCTTGATTTTCCTGTGTCACCTTCTCTCCTCTGGGCCCAGCCATGAGTCGAGGCCATGTATGGGTCTGCACAGCCAGAGTCACTGTTTGCCTCCAACCCTGAGTCAAGTTAGTGGCCTGGCTCTCTGCTGTCCCTGGATACGTTCAGCTATTTGAAGGACCCCTGTCCTTCCTGTGCAGAGATATCTGACAGGCCCTCTGGCCACCCCTCTGCCCTGTCCCTGGTCTACCAGGGACTGAGCTTTCTGAATCACAGCTCAGGCTTCCCTTATAATGATTTAACCAAAGAAATGGACAATTTACAGGAGAGAAGTGAAACGTCCCATCTAGGTAGTAAGTGAGATGGTTCTGATCCCAAAACCTTTGCCCCATGGTCTTTTTAAAACCGATACTTAATTAAAACCCAGGGTCAGGGAGTCAAGTTCCAGAGCTGGTGGGTTTGTAGACTTAATATAAAAGTCCCATCCTGCACATTTTAAGGCCTTACCAGGGCATTGTCTGTACCCTCTGTCACCTAGTCCTGCCCTTGAGGAAGGATGTTTTTCCAGTTAAATCCTTAGGGTGCTGTTGGATTTTGTGGCAGCTCCTAAAATTCTAATAATGGTTACACCTCAGAAATTATAATACTTAGAGGCTTAAAAGTTTGCTGGAGAAATTTATCTCTTGAACACAGACCTTAAAGAGAGGCCTGAGAGGCTGTTTTCCCTCTGGCGACTCTGACCAACCAGGCTATTTGGGGGGCTGGGTTGGCCCAGTCTCCAAATCATTTCAGATGATTGCAAATAGCTGTATGTTTCTGATGGCATGTCAGAGGTTGCATTTTATTTTTTTTCCTCATTCATAATATTTCTTCAAAGGCTTTTGGGGCCTTCTCCATCTCTCACTTTTCAAATCACAAATGACGGTTGTGATTAATCCAAGGTCGGGGGTGGGGGTGGGCAAGAGAATCACTCAGAGAAGAAACATAACATTTATAAAAAGGATTGAAGCCCTTTGACACAGGATGTAGGAAGGCCTTGAGACAAAGTTATGCCTTGTGGTGACTGCAGTGTCACTGGCCACATTCAGGCCTGATTTGTCTGGAGAATGACAGGCCCGGTCATGGCAGAGGCACAGGTTGCCGTGTTTGTTAAAGACGTGGCAGAGCCCACAGGGACACAGTTAACGACCACTGTTGCATTAAGCACATTTTTTGTGTTTGGAAATGTTTCGGTATACTTCCCTGACTTGCCTTATTTTCATAAATCTTGCTTTCTCTGAGGAAAATTTGAACATCTCTCACTTTTCAAATTTTAATTTTTATGAGGTTGACATTTTCCTTAGTGTATTGTTGGCTATAAATTATTGATATATATTAAATAAAACTCTGCCTCCTAGGCCCCAAACACCCTGTAAAATGGATGAAAAATAAATGATTTAATAAGATTCTAGACGATCTGAAGAACCAGTTGCAAAAATAATGGTGCTGGAAGGAATACAGAGGCTGGAAATGGTCAAGGTTTTAAGTTTCACATGTATGCCCAAATCTTGAATTATGCTTTACAGAAATTCTTGATAATTGTAGAATTCTTTAGTAACATAAAGGTCATTTCCATAAAGAGCAATAATTTATTGAAGATTATATATAGCAAGCTGTGCACATAAACATACTCCTTTTCCATTTAACGTACCTTTCCTAGTTTCAATCCATCCCTTTGTGTTTTAGCTGCATGGCCTCTGGGATGAGGATTCTCAATGCTCACCTGTGTGTGGATATACCCTCAGATGGCCCTGGGGACCCACACCTACAGCTATCCAGGCCCTTTTGGAATCCCTTCCCTTTGAGGTGGACTTGTTTCTAACCAGTATAATATAGAAAATGTGAGGGATGGCACTTCCGTGATTATATTATGTAGGATTGTAATGTTTGTCTCCCTGAGAGGTGCTCTCCCTCTCTGGCAGTGTTGGAAAAACCCATATGGCAGGGAACTGAGGGTGGCATCCAGCTAACAGCTTGTGGGGCTCTTAGTCCAATAGTCCACAAGAAAATGAACGCTACCAAAAAGCACGTGAGCTTGAAAGAAGATTCTTTCCCAGTTGAGCCTCATGAGAACACAGCCTGTGAAACACACAAGTAGAAGAGTAAGCTAAGCTGTGCCTGGACTTCAGACCCACAGAAATGATAAGATAATAAATCTGTATGTTTTAAGACACTGAAAAAAAGAAAAGAATGGAGAAGGGCGAGTTTTAAAAATAGTATGAGAGGAAATCTAGTAATTTGGCATTGATTGCGGGAACTTGGGAGAGAAGGGTAGAAAGAGGTCAAAGATAACTCCTTGATTTCTAGTGTGAATGACTAGGCAGAGCCTACCAACTCAATAGAAGAGACAAAATTACAGGTTTAACACAGAGGAAGGTGAGTAAATTCAACATACAATAAACATGGTGAACATAAGTGCCGTGGGACATCCAAGGTGAGGACTGATGGCTGACAAATCGGAAGACTTCGTATCCCTTGCCCCACTTTACGGGCCCACAGTACCGAAGATGTGGGAGAATATATTTCCTTGCATGGAGCTGTTAGGGAAGAGTTGTCCTTAGGGAAGGGCCTGGTTGTTATTAAGAGGTGGATGTGGAGAGAATGGTTTATGAAATGTAAAGGATGAAGGTGGCATGTTTTCAATGAGCAAAATTTCCACAAGGCCTAGTAGAAAGGGTTATGAGAGGGAGATTGATAGTGGAAGGTACATTTAGCACGTCAGAGAAGGAGAGAGCTTTTACTGAGATAGAATGTTATTCCTTTGTAAGAAGCTATGCCTGGAAGCCCTGACCTCTCCGTGTGTTCCCACACTTATAGAAGCTTTATATTGGGGATCTTATTGATTGTGACCATTTGAAATCTGCTTCTTTATTCAGAGTTTGAGTTTGCTTTCATTCGTTAGTTTTGATCAGAGGTGCAGAACTGCTTCTTGTTGGCCTCCAAAGGAATCACTGAGAGTGGAGTCTGGTCTCTCATGCATTTCTGCTTCTCCGCGCCTCTCACACTGACTCCACCAGCTAACTGCGACTGCATTTGCCGGCAGCTCAGACTGGAGATGCAGCACACTCTTCTTCCCAAAACTGAGAGAGAAGTGTGCTTTCCTGCCAGCACACCCTAACTGGGTGGAAGTCAGTATTCTCTCCTGGAGGGTCCCATAAATTAGAAACTTGGCTATGATGAACTGAATCTGGATCTGTTGTGCATTTTCTTCCAGTCACAGAGTCTTGGTTCTCTACTTACTTCATTGATACATTCATGCCCGGGTCAAGCAGCTGGAAAAGGTAGAATGGCGATAGAGCAATACAGAAATGAGAGAACAGAGTTCTAGGCTTCTCCCTCCACCCTCCTTGCCTAGACCTTGTCCTAGGCAAGCCACATAATTTTTCTGGGCCTCAACTGTGCTTTCGTAGTAAAATAGTATAAATTGTGCTTTATCAATCTTGAGATAGAGAGCTCAATCAGAGTTCTTTTACATCTTACTGAGATCTAAAACCTTTCTAAAGCTAAAGCCAATGGGACAGTGTTACAGTTATGTATTGCTGTGTAACAAACAACCCCAAAGTTTAGTAGCTTAAAACAGCCTTTTTATTTTGCCCATGTTTTTGTACATCAAGAACCAAGGAAGGATTTGGCTGGACACTTTGTCCCTGATCCCCATGGCATTCATTGTGGTGACTGGGGCTGGAAGTAGGAGGAGCTGCTTCCAAGGTAGCTTCTTCCCTTACCCATCTGATGCCTGGGTGCCCTGTGGCCTCTCTGACGACACCCTGGCCCATCCTCTCAGGCCTCCCCATGTAGTTCGAGCTTCTCACAATATGGTGGTCTCTGGGTGGTCACTTCTGAAGTGGCAACTGGTTCTCAAGAGTCTGGATGCATAAGCTACCAGTCTGTTAAGGAACTCGCCTGTTAACTGGCAGAATATCACTTCCAGCATATTCTGTTGGTCATGGTGGTCACAGGGCCACCTCTTGATGGCAGGGACACTTCGTGGCAGGGACATTTTGCATAAGAGCATGTGAGATGAGGGATGTTATTGTGGACATCTTTGGAAAGTATAATCTACCACAGCCAGTAATTTCTTTCCTTTAAACGGAGAAAAATCTGGGTTTAGAGGTAATGTATGTAAAGCACTTGGCACAAAAGCAAGTGTTTAAGGAATAATATCTAATGAAAAGAAAGAACAAACAGGGCTGAGAGCCAGGACCTGTCGCTCTCACCAGAATTCCACAGGGAGTAAGTAGGGTGTTTTACTTAAGAGACAAAATAGATGAATAAGAACATGTTACAGAAGATTGAGTATGGGGGTGAGACTCTCAAAATAGTCTGAAGTACAGTGTTTTTACGATTTAGATCTTTTTGACATTAAAGTATTTGTCTCTAGGTTTTGTGTATCTTGGTTGCTTCACTGAAAAAGACAATTCAGAGACATTTCTAGACACGCTATTTAATATGATTGTGATACGTACCCTTCCTGCTTGCTACATCGTGTTTTATGATCCCTGGGGTGCTGATTCCACTGCCTGTCTTTTGACATTATTATTTCAGTCTGAGTATTTATATTCATTTGTACGCAGTGAAGCTATTTTCATTTAAAAGTCCTGATCCAGGTCCTTAAGAAAGTATGCGTCATTTTTTTTTTTTTTTTTTTGAGACAGAGTCTCACTGTGTTGCCCTCGGTAGAGTGCTTTGGCATCACAGCTCACAGCAACTTCCAGCTCTTGGGCTTAAGCAATTCTCTTGCCTCAGCCTCTGAGTAGCTGGGATTATAGGTGCCCGCCACAACGCCTGGATATTTTTTTTGTTGCAGTTGTTTATCAGGCTGAGGCTGGGATTGAAGGCACCCTTGGTGTAGGTGGTTGGCGCCATAACCACTGTGCTATGGGCAGAGCCATGTATGTGTACAGTTTTTTAAAATATGATTATGAGTTTGGTGACGTGTAAGGTTCAGAGTATCAAGAACTCTAGTCTTAGAAGTTGACTTGGAAAGCTTGCTTCTTCTGTGAATGCATAAGAAGACTGAGAACGCTGGAAAATGCTGTGTTACCTTACGTGGGGCTCACACTGTGGTTCACAAGCTTTTCCTTGCTGTCTTCCCATCCAAAATCTTCTTTCTCAACTTTTGGGCTGAACTTTCATTTTAAAAATTGCCATATTTAAACTTCGGTATTTGTATCCTTTCCATTCTGTTTCTTCACTGTGCTTCCCTGATCCCCCGGAAGTTTTAGTTGTCACTAGTCACTCTGAATTTTTTCTGGAACTGTGGAAGAACTCACAAGGTGTTGATCCAACAAGGTTTTGAAAGTAAATGGATGAAGACATAAAGAATGGTGATTAAGAACTCTTATCATAAGACCTACCTTCTTCTTTTTTTTTTTTTTTTTTTTCTTGAGACAGAGTCTCACTATGTTGCCCTGGGTAGAGTGCCGTGATGTCACAGCTCACAGCAACCTCAAACTCTTGGGCTTAAGAGATTTTCTTGCCTCAGCCTTCCAGGGAGCTGCGACAACAGGTGCCCATCACAATACCTGGCTATTTTGTTGTTGTTGTTGCAGTTGTCATTGTTGTTTAGCAGGCAGGCCTGGGTCAGGTTTGAACCTGCCAGCCCTGGTGTATGTGGCCGGCGCCCTAACTACTGAGCTATGGGTGCCGAGCCAAGACCTACCTTCTTTAGCAGATTTTCAGTATATAATACAGTTTTGTTAGCTAGAGGCCTAATACTGTACAATAAGTATCAAAGACTTATTTATCTTGTATAACTGAAACTTTATCCCCATTAACCAATACCTCCTCCCTCCAGCCCCTGGTGACCAACATTCTACTCTCAGCTTCCATGAGTTTGCTATTTTAGATTCCACATATAAATTAGCTAACACAGTAATTGTCTTTCTGTGTCTGGCTTATTCCACTTAGCATGATATCACTTAAGTTCATCCTTGTTGTTGCACATGGCAGGGGTTCCTTATTTTTTAAGGCTCAATAATATTTCATTGTATGTTTAAAAAGTGATGATTAAGTGACTGACCTGCCTCTTTGGCAAGAACATTATAACTTTATAGCCTAAGTAATATTTCACTTGAACAAATTCTTCCAATACCTCCCTCCTAGACCCGTGTTTTACCAGTAGTTCAAAAGTAGATGAATTATGGATGTGATATTTCAAATAAAAAGGAAGCTCTTAGATGCTCAAGAAAATGTTCTTTATGGATTTATCTCCACTTGCACTGGGACTGGCATTTACAGAAGAGGGAAAGGAATACATAAACACAGGACCTCTTCTGCTCAGAAATTTCCCATGTCCCAGTCATCTCTAGGCCGGTTTGGTCATAGGACACATACGTGGACTCATATCTTGTCCCCTATATGTGTAAAATAAATAAAATGCAACAAAGGTTATTTATTCATTTTCTGCTTCTAAACAGTCCAGTAGTTCATCCTGAGCTTAATTTGGCCATGGCCATTAGTACTGACCATGACAAAAACAGACGTGTAATGACGGGGATGTTCTGGTCTGATCTGACCACTGATATCAGGAGACTTGACCCCAGGGTTCCATGTTCGTGAATACTTAACAACCTAAAGGGGGATCTGGGTTTCCTTGTATTCATTAGCCTGATAAAAGTAGATGGTCCATCTCAATGGTTCATCCTAGAGGACCTGTCTGTCACTGTCCTGTCCGGCAGAGGTGCCACCTACCATCGGTCTGGGAGGAAGCACCTCACCTCATGGCTGTCTTCTGCCTGGAAGGTGGGAGATGGTGTAAGTACAAGGCGCGCATTTGTTCACACAGCTGACTGTTTTTCTGCTGTGGAAAGACATAACACGTAATTTATGATTAGTGACAGTTTAGTACATTGACAGTGTCGTGTAGCCGTCACCTTCATCTAGTTCCAGAATGTCGTCATCACTGTAGAAGGGAACCCGCTACCTACTAAGTGGTCCCTCCTCTTTCTTCCCTGTCCCCATCCCTGGCGCCCACGGAGCTGTGTTCTGTCCCTGCGGACTTGCCTACCCCGAGCATTTTGTATAAATGGGATGGATCGTGCAATCTGAGGCCTTTTCTATCTGTCTTCTTCCACGGAGCATAATGCTTTGAACATGGCTAATTTTTGCTGAATGCCTGTAATGGGCCAGGCCCCAGATAGACAACAACAAACCAAACCAGCACGTTCCCTGTCCTGTGCGTCTCATGTCACGGTGGTAGAATCAGGCCAAAAGGGTTAGTAAATAAATAACTGTGCTGACTTTAAATTATGCTAAGTGCCATACAGACAACAAACAGGGTGACAGGGAAAGCCAGGGGTGCTATGAAGAGCAAGGTCAGGAAGGCGGGCGCTGTGGCTCACGCCTGCAATTCTAGCAGCCTGGGAGGTCAAGGCAGGAGGATCCCTTGAGCTCAGGAGTTCAAGACCAACCTGAGGAAGAGCGAGAACCCCGTCTCTACTATTAATAGGAAAAACCAGCCAGGCATTGTGGCAGGTGCCTGTAGTTGCAGCTACTCAGGAGGTTGAGGCAAAAGGGTAGTTGAGCCCTAGAGTTTGAGGTTGCTGTGAGCTATGATGTCACAGTACTCTACCCAGAGTGATGGAGTGAGGCTGTGTCTCAACAACAAAAGAAAAAAAGAGAGAGGTCAGGGAAAACCTCTCCAAGGGGATTACAGCTATGTAAAAAATGGGACATTTAGAGGAAACCAGGTCTGTGAAGAAAGGAAGGAAGGAAATTTCAGAGAGAAGGAACAGCACATGCAAAGGCCCCCAAGTTAGAAAGAATCTTGCATCCTCTGACAGGAGGCCAAAGTGGTTGAATTTGCCAGAGGATCAGAGAGGCATGGAAGGCCCTGGGTTCTACCCTGAAGGTGATGGAATGCTAGTGAAGCATTTTAAAGAGATAAGGGACATGAGCAAACTTGCCTGGTGCTGTGTGGAGCTTGAGGGGCTGTTCCAGTGGCTGGCAGAGGGCAGACAGACGGCGCGCTCAGACCTGAGATTCACAGCTGTGTGGGGGTGCACACCTGCATGTGACCTGTGGCTGGTGCTGAGGCCGCTGTCCTGCTCCTTGATGTAGACTCTCTGCCCGTGACTTGCCTGGCTCTCCAGTCATTCACAAGTCTCAATGTCCAGCACGAGCTCTGAACTTGACATTCCACCCTCTAACACAGACTATCTCTGAGCCTCACTCTGCTTCCTTGGGAGCTGGCTCAGCACCCATAAATAAGATAGATTGTTTTGCTGAGTTCTCTGGATGACCTGCATTGTTGCAAGATACCCATTCCTGTGGTGCTGAGTGGCACAGTGGACGCTGTAATTGATGGACTGGGCTGGGGTTCAGCCACTCAGCTCAGCTCCAGGAGCTTCTCACACCTGACATACCGTAAGCCTGTGTCACTAGAACTCCAAGCCACTCACATCGACGCTGAGAAAACTAATGCTTTAGCATTCTGACTCTGTTAGGCTATAGCCTTGTAGAAAAAAAACAAAACACAAAATCTGCTAGTTTTAGTGACTGTTTAAGTGATCTTTTACAACAGAATATGCATGGAGGACTCATCAGCATTAACTTGAAATTGGTCCACGGAAAGCAGAATCTATACTTGTGTGTCTAATATCTCATTTGGCTTTCCCCAAAGAGTTTCTTTGCCAACTGTAGTCATATTTCTTCTTTAAAAGATGGAAGATGTCTCTTATTATGTCATTCCAGATCTATATAGACAGTTTTATAAGTATTGAGAGAGTTCTAATCAGCTGTAGGAACTGAAGTCATTCTCTGTGGGACCCTCACCCCCTTCCATTGGTGATCTGCCTGGCGTTGAATGACAGTCGGAGGGAGTGTGGAGAGGGGGGAATCAAGATCTCACGTCTCCTGGGGATCTCTTCTCACTGAGGCAACCGATAATAACCCATTAACAGCTCTTGAAAAGGGTCATCAGACTGTTTATTAGGGAACCAATTTCTCACTGCTTCCAAATGGGAAGAGTAACATGACTAGTAAGATTATGACTGCTGAATCTTCTAAGAGAACATAGTTGGGGTAAAATTATTAATACATATAGACCAATGTACAGATTTCAGTTCAATGGTGAAAATGGTAATACAACCAAACATAAAGGAGTCTAGAATTAAGATGTACCCCCTAGATCTTTTCTTCTGGAAATTAGTTCTCCCTTAAGCTACACGTATATAACTGTGTGGCCATAAAGTTCGTGTGCAATTTAAAAATAGTTGAGTATTCTGTTCTTGGAACACAAAAAGACATTAGGTTAAAAAAAAAGGAAAAAAGGAAATCAATAAATTATGAGCTTTAATTAATGATAATGTCTCAATACTGGTTCATTAATTGTAACAAACATACCATACTAATGTAAGATGTTAATGATGGGGAGGGAAAGTTTGCAAGTTGATGGGGTCTATGGGAACTCAATACTTTTCACAATCTAAAACTGTTTTAAAAGGGTTCATTAATAAAATGCTCATATGTGTTTCCTGAGAACAAGTCATTTGCTGGGTTCCTTTCCCTTCATTTTTATAAAGCATCTGCCTCATTTATCCTGCGAGTGTGAGCTGCATATAGACACTTAATGAACTGGGGATGGTCAGATAAGTAATTTTGCTAAGAGGAAGTCATGTAAAGATCGCTTTGTAACTATCCAAATTCAGTATATGAACAGGTTAGTGGAAAAGAATCTGCAGGCAAGAAGCACTTCTGTAATTTAATTTTAATCTTGTTAAAGTCCACATGAAGACATTAAGATTATTTATGTACAGACATATACTTATTTTTTGTAATAATTGTTTTAATGGATTTTACATTAGCTCTTGATCTTTGTGTTTTGCTTCACTAATTACATAAGGCTTTGCCCATTACATGATATCCTTGTATCTCCATTGCATTCATGAGGGACAGAAGGAGGAAGAGTCCAGAAAGCCAGGCATTTTGCCAATGCCAAGGTAACTCAGGCTCAAAGCACACTGCAGACAGCTCGGTTTCTGGTTTCTGTGCATTGCCTGCCATGACCGTTTTGGCTGGCTTCCAAATTCCATCCTCCCTTAATCAACTTTTCCCTTATAACTCTAACCTTCATTTTCTTTTAGGATTTTGAGAGACAGATTTCATTACAAATTTACTTTGAGGATGAGAAATGTGAAGTCCCTTTCCAGTTTCTTTTCCTCTAGAACAAATTGGACTGCAGGAGCACATGTGGCATCTTGACAGCTGTGGTCTGTTGTTACGTCTCTGATGGCTGCTTTCTTCCACGAGACCGTGAGGTCAGCAAGAGAAGAAGGTGTCTTTCTCTCTTAGAATAGAGTTTGACACATAGTAGGTGGTCAATAAGTGGAATTTCCGTAAATAACAGGAGCACAGTAGAGTTGGCAAGTACCAAGTGCCAAGTACAAGTTGCTTGTAATAAAGACACTTGTTCTCCAGCCTTCTTCCTATGCCGTCTCCCAGACTCACCCATTTTCTTGGAAGCCCAAGGTTTCATTTAGAGATGTGAGTGTCCTAGAAAGGGAGGAAGAAGATTAAGACTGCAAAATAACACAAGCAGACATGGATGTGACCTCAAAAATAGAAAATAACAGCACCAATTAAGCAGCCTGTACCACCTCTGCCCGGTTGGGAAATTGTCTTCTTGAATTGGTTTTGTGATTCATGGGCTCAAATTAGGGATGCTGGTGTTTAATTTCATGAGCAGAAGATACTTTCCATTTGCCTCATGAAGATTGTCACCATCATTATGTCACCTGGCATTTGAGATTGTGACACAAATACCTCACTAGCCCCGTCACCTGTAATACATATCGCAATGAGATGTTTTCTCTTTTCTGGACTCAGCGAGTTCATAAATCCCTTTGGTTATCATCTAAAAACAAACTGTATTCTGCCAAACATGTTCTCCCTACGATATTACAAATGGCTCCATTAAAAAAGACTCCAGCAGTCCAATAAGCTTGAGGAACGTCGTGTTAAACAAAGTGAAAAGGATCCCTTTACTAAGATATTTCCGACGATCCTGATAATGTTAATGCACTGTATACCCTCCAAGCAGGGCATTAGTACAGCAAGTGTCCAAGACTTGATTGAACAAGGTCTTCTTAATAAGTATGGCAACAATGGTTAACATCTCTGGCTTTAAAGACATACTCATCTGGATTATAGAACCTCAGGAAAATTAATTAAGCATCAGTTTCCTCATCTTTAAGATGTCCATAGGGTCATTATAAAAATTAAATGAAATAACTGTGTATAAAACACTTGCCACAGTTCCTGGCAGGTGTCCTTACTTAATGGCCAATGGTAATATTAATATTTTGGAGATACCTAAAGTTCTGCAAAGCACTGTTTGGAAATGCTGATCTCAAACCATGTTGGTTGTTCATTTCATCCAGTTTCACAGATGAGGCTGAGAATTAATTCCCATGACTTATTCCACACTCTAACCCTTGCTTTTCTCCCTACTGCAAATGCCAGTTTTTCAAAATACCTTGTAACATAAACATTCTTCCAGAGGGTCTTATTTCAATACCTGGCCTTTGTGACTGTTTCAGAAACTTTACCACTGGAAAATATGGGGTTTTGATGGTTTGGGTCTAGAGGGGGTGGTAGGTAGTCTATCTGTTGTATTATGGTCTTCAAATGTGATCTAGGACCCTTCAAATGTGGGTCATACTGTGCAGTCCTGCTCTGTCAGGAAGGCATAGTATGTGGCTCACCAGTTAGCAGTATTGGTTAACTTTGATGTTTATGCTATTTTATATGTGATTAATATTTCTACCATATTAACAGATGCCTTGGCACGTAATACTTTGTTTGTGTTCATTAATTAATTCACCTAATGATTCACAGATATTTAATGTTTGCTGCCTGTGTTCTGGGTATGGGGAAGGCAAATATGAATGAGAAGTGTCTCTTGTCTCCAAAAGCTTGGAGTCAGCTTGTGGAGGCGGTGCTCAGGGGAGACAGGTGTCTGGAGAAAGGATGGACAAGCATCACGGGGAAAGGTGGGATCGAACTCAGGCAGAAACGTCTGCATGCTAGAGATTTGCTATGCAGCTAATGAAAGAAAAGAGCTTTGGCGACTTTAGAGTGAGTAGGTGTCACTAAAGCCAGTGGCAGTGGGGAGGGTATGTTTGGATAAGAAATGGACGTGTAGACAAAGGCAGACCCTGAGGAAGCCTTGGTGACAGGGCAGGGGGGGTTGTAGGATTTCAGACTGACAGAATGGTGAGTTTGCTTTTAAGGCAGGTGACTGGAAACAGAATGGAGAAGGATCTGGAAAGAGCCAAAGTGGATGCAAGGAAATTAGTTAAAGGAGAGTCTTTCAGGTCTGGGCTGGTGCAGGATGAAGTGCACCAGTCTTTCAGGTCTGGGCTGGTGCAGAATGAGGTGCCCTTCTGTTTAGGAAAAGGAGGCATTTGTGCATTTAAGAAGAGTGAAGCAACGTTTTAAGCAGATGAAGAGGGACTTACAAGGCCATGCCCTTGGAGGTGAAGAGGTGAGCAGAGGCTTAAGAAATTCTTAAGATGGAGGATTGACAGAACATGAATACAGTTTACGCTGATAGGGTTTTGGTGGGTGAGAAGGATACCAAGGATATCTGTGAGGTTTCTGGCTTTGATCAGAGGGATAGGGAGACCGTTGACTGAGACAGGAGATGCGGTGTCCAGAGAGAGAAAGTGTGTTCTGGGAGGATGGGACCCATTGAGTCTAACGTGCTTGTGAGATATTCAGGAGGGTGTATCACAGGCACTCCCATGAGCTGTGGGTTGGAGGCCAGGATTCAAGATGCATTAGCTTGTCTGAAAGCAGGGAAGTCATGGGCAAAGGGGAGGTGGCTCAGGCTGTGCCCAAGCTACAGCCAGGAGGAGTCAGGTCCATTGCACGTTGCCTCCCTGCCAGTCATGAGAGTGGCCTGATGGGGTTATGCTCCACAGGACCCTGGGACACATCAGCTTTTACAGGGGGAAAGGGAGACGACACCAGCCAGGGAGATTAGAGCAAAGAGCGAGAGGAGTGATGGCGCAGCAGGAGGCGAGTGGGACAGCCACGTGGCAGGGCCTGTGGGGTCAGCAAAAGAGACAGGAGCATCTTTCGTCTGAGAACTGACCTAGAAGGAGAAAACACCAGGTAGCTGGAAAGGGCATGGGGTTGGAGGAGAGCTGTTCCTCCTTTTAACGAAGACTTGACCATTGTAGTGGACGGGAAGGACTCGGGAGGCTGACAGGGAAAGGTGGGGGTGGCGTGGGGGGGAGGCTGGATGAGGAGGATCCCGGAGTTGGAGATACAGGGATCAAGGGGAAGTAAGCCTTGAGGAAAAAGTATGGTTTCTTCTTTACAACCAGAGGAACCAGACGAAGGATTGACAGGAGTACAAGCAAATTTGGAAGTAGCTGGGAAGGGGGCCTGGAAGCTGAGAAGGTCTATTTCTAGAGACCTCTATTTTCATGGTAAAGGAAGAGATGAGGTCCTTACTTTTTTTTTTTTTTTTTGAGTCAGAGTCTCACTTTCTTGCCCTGGGTAGAGTACTTGGTGTCATAGCTCACAGCAACCTCGAACTCTCGGGCTTGAGCAATCCTCTTGCCTCAGCTTCCCGAGTAGCTGGGACTACAAGTCTCTGCCACGACCGCTGGCTAATTTTTCTATTTTTAGTAGGGACAGGGTCTCACTCCTGCTCAGACTGGTGTCAGGCTCCTGAGCTCAGGCTGTCCACCCACCTCAGCCTCCTGGAGTGCTAGGATTACAGGTGTGAGCCACATTCCCAGCCCAGAGAGAAAAGGGAAGATCTGGGTGCTTGAGAAGGTGATAAAAGATATGGGCAAATAGGGTAAGTGGGAGAGGAAGCTGACTGGATGCCTTCCTCACAAACATACTTCTGGGATGTGCTGAAACTGGAAACCACAGATGTGTCACTGGTCCCGTCTACACAGTCACTTGACATCTGCAGCACTTGTGAACTGGAGAGATATCCGTAGATAGTTGGGTTGAACCTACAGTGGGAACAGGCTGTGAGTAGTAGAGGGGTGAGCAGTGGGGAGTTAAGGTTGAAGGTGAGTGAGCCCTAAAGTGGAAAGGACGTCAAAGAGGCTGATTGTTTGGAAGAAAAGGGACAGGAAGAGGGATGTTAGCCCAGGAGATGGGAGCAGTTGGCATGGCTGGGGCAGGTGAATGAAAAACAGCAAGAATGTGAAGGAATTGTGGTTGGATACAGGAGCATCCGAATTTCAGATTGCCGAGACGGAACAGTTCCCAGTGGTAACAAAGCTCAGGATGTAGCCAAAAGCATCTGCTGCTTCAATAAAGTAAACAAATGTTTGTTGAGTGAATAGCATGGTATTTTTGAAGCTTTTCATTTGAGCAACCTTTCCGGTTAATTATACTTCAGGATTTGCTACTGTTGGTTGGAATCGTACTGAGAACCTAGACCTTCTTATGACTGGCTTAGATTTAGTGCTTTGCTGGTGGTAAGCAAACCGGGGGGGTGTTTGCATTTGCAACTTTTAAGCTAAAAAAAACTGAGGGTTACTAGTTATTTAGCAAAGTTTCATTGTTAATTGGCAATTACTATTAAAAATGATTATTGGAAATTGGTCATTACCACGTTTTTCCAGAAGTTGTCAGTTAGTTTTGTTGCATTTAGATTTGGCTGATGTTTGTGTTAATTTCTGTTAAGCTTATTAATAAAGGCTAAAATTGAAGAAGGAGTTAGGGGTAATCATTTTGGCGAAGGTAAAGAAATTTACAAATTATCATATGTAAAGTAAAAATGTAATTAATGGAATAATCTCAGATAAAGGTATTACAATGAATTTAACAACTGTTCATTAATATTGTAGCTGCCTTGCAATTCATGTCAGCATCTTACAGGGACTTTGTCGAGCTGCTCAGAATAAATAGAGCTTTAAAAGAAGCCAAATCTGGACCTGTTTTGTTGAATTACTGTTTGATTACTCATGTAGATTTCTCATGCATTACCTGACTATAAGGGGTAACGTTTAGGGACCAGCCTCATTTGGTGCAGTTATGGCACTACTTTATTTTATTTCTTTTTTATTAAATTATAGCTGTGTACATTAGTGCAATCTTGAGGTACAATGTGCTGATTTTATATACAATTTGAAATATTTTCATCAAACTGGTTAACATAGCCTTCACTGTATTTTCTTAGTTACTGTGTTAAGACATTTATATTCTACACTTAGTAAATTTAACATGTACCCTTGTAAAATGTACCATAGGTGTGGTCCCACCATTACCTTCCCTTCACACATCATCCCCGCTCCCCTCCCCTCCCTCTTTCCTTTCCCCTTCTTCTTGGGCTATAATTGGGTTATAGCTTTCATATGAAAGCTATAAATTAGTTTCATTGTAGGGCTGAGTACATTGGGTACTTTTTCTTCCATTCTTGAGATACTTTGCTAAGAAGAACATGTTCCAGCTCCATCCATGTAAACATGAAAGAGGTAAAGTCTATCTTTCTTTAAGGCTGCATAATTTTCCATGGTGTAAATACTACAATTTATTAATCCATTCCTGGGTCGATGGGCACTTGGGCTTCTTCCATGACTTAGTAATTATGAATTGGGCTGCAAGAAACTTTCTGGTGCAAATATCTTTGTTATAATGTGATTTTTGGTCTTCTGGATACATACCTAGTAGATGTAGGGTTGAATGGCAGTAATGTAAAATTTTTGGTCTTCTGGATACATACCTAGTAAATGTAGGGTTGAATGGCAGGTCTATTTTTAGATCCCTAAGTGTTCTCCAGACATCTTTCCAAAAGGAACATACTAGTTTGCATTCCCACCAGCAGTGCAGAAGTGTTCCCTTTTCTCCACATTCACGCCAACATCTCTGGTTCGGGGATTGTGTGATGTGGGATGATCTTTATGGTGCTACTTTAAATCCTATGTATTATCTGTGTCTTGATTTGTGTTTTGTTGACTCCTTATGCACACTTCAGACACTCCCTAAGTTGCTTGCTATGTTGTTGGAGTCACCTTTCTCTCTTCTCTTGCTAAGGAAAACTTCCTTCCATGAATTTTAGATTTATAATCATGATTTCTAAGTATTTCACATTGCTTCTTGCCTTGTTTTTTACTCCCATTTTTTAATCATAGTCAAGTATACATAACAATATTCACCATCTTAACCATTTGTAAGTGTACAGTTCCGTAGTTTTAAACGCGTTTGTAATATTGTACACCTGCTATTACTATCCTCTATCTCTTGAATTCTTTTCTTCTTATAAAACTGAAACTGTATACCCATTAAACAATTCCCTGTTCCTCCCAGACCCTGGCAACTGCTGTTCTACTTTCGGTCCCCTGGATTTGACTAGTCTAAGTATGTCACATAAGTGGAGTCACAGAGTATTTGTACCTTTGTGACCAACTTCACTCAGCATCATGTTCTGAGGTTCACGTATGTTGTAGCGTATATCAGAATTTCCTTCCCTTTTAAAGTATTGTGTTTTATGTTTGCACTACATTTTTTTTTTTTTTGCTTTATTTTTATATTAGTTTTTTCCTTTGGCTGAGTATAAGTGCATCTTTCTGAAGAACAAAAAAAGGGGCTTCTTTTTCAAAACACAGTCTATTATGCTGACTCCATGATGTATTAACCAAACTAAACAGGGTAAGAAAGAGAGAGCTATGTGCAGAGAAGTTATCTTTAAAAAATTCAGCGTGGGGAACATTTCCACTTCTCACAAACCGCAGGAGTGCCTCTTATGAGATATGCTTGTCTTTACACCTCCCTGGCAGCCACCCCACCTTCTGGCGTTTCCAGAATATTTTTAGCATGGCATTTGACTTATTGGATGATGTTTCTCAATTTTTTAATTATACGATTGTTTTATGTTAATTTTGTTATTTTTAAAAGTTTTGCCAACTTCTTTAATGTCCCGAAGCCATATGGAAGCATCTTGTTCCAATTTAAGCTAATGAGAAGGGAACCTTTTACAAAACCTTTAAATTCGTGAAACACCTTTCACAGCACCTGAGTTGGGTGGTGGTGGAGGTGGTGGGGAGGAACGTGTGCGTCAGCAGTGAGGAACACGTCTCTTTTTTTCTCCTGATCAATTAATCTGCAACCCCCGGGCAAAGAAAGTTGCAGAAGGGAAATCTGAAACACTCCCTTGTAGTTCAAATCTTGAAAATGTTCTCTTGTAGAACATCCACATCTGATATTTATGCCTCTGTAAGTGGCAAAGCCTCACTGCTTTCCAAGCGGGCGTTGATTTCTGCTGTTGAGTAAATAGCAAGTGTCAGAAAAGCATTTGTAATGAGATTTGGATGGAGAAACACGACAGTGTGGAACTGATGTTTGCAGGGGAGCACCCTGACTCAGGTAAGGTATTTGAAAAGTACTTTCTAGTGCCACTGCTGTGTGGGCTTGGGGGGGGGGCGGGGGCGCGGCGGGCGGGGGGGGGGGGGGGGGGGGGGGGGGGGCCGCTGCGCGGGGCTGGGGGGTGGGCGGGGGCAGGGGGGGGGGGCGGGGGCGGGTGTGGGGGGGGTGGGGGGGGGGCGCGGGGGGGGGGGGTGCGGGGGGGGGGGGG
>CAUYPK010083909.1:0-14913 GCA_963574355.1 Loris lydekkerianus | reverse complement strand
GTTGCCAACCAGTTTACCCAGCACCATTTGTTGAATAGGGAATCTTTTCCCCACTGAGTGTTTTTAATTGGCTTGTCAAAGATCAAATAACGGTAAGTAGCTGGATCCATCTCTTGGTTCTCTATTCTGTTCCAGACATCTACTCTGCTTTTGTGCCAGTACCATGCTGTTTTGATAACTACTGATTTATAGTACAGTCTCAGGTCTGATAGCGTGATTCCTCCAACTTTGTTTTTATTGCTGAGTAATGTTTTGGCTATTCGAGGTTTTTTCTGATTCCATATAAAATGAAGTACTATTTTTTCAAGATCTTTAACGTATGACAATGAAGCTTTAATAGGTATTGCATTAAAATTATATATTGCTTTGGGCAGTATGGACATTTTAACAATGTTGATTCTTCCCACCCATGAGCATGGTATGTTTTTCCATCTGTTAACATCTTTAGCTATTTCTTTTCTTAGAGTTTCATAGTTCTCTTTGTAGAGATCTTTCACGTTCTTTGTTAAGTATACTCCCAAATATTTCATCTTCTTTGGCACTACTGTGAAAGGAATAGAGTCCTTGACTGTTCGTTCGGCTTGGTTGTTGTTGGTATATATGGTCTTCATTTTCTGAGGGTCCACAGATCCAATCTGATTATTACTAATCAGAACTGTTTCAAGTGTAAGGATACAATATAGAACTTCAGGCAGCACTTTGAATCTGTTTATAAATGGACAGAACACAGGATTATATCAGAATTAAAGATCAAAGTCAGTCTTTAACACAGACCATTTTAAAGTCAGTATCATGGAATAATGCTTTTAGTGTACGTTACTTTAAATTTGGCACAAGTTTTCAATTTTCCAGAAGTAAAAAAAAAAAAAGGACTAATTTTGGAAACCTCAAAATAAGGTTTCAGACTGTTACAAACTGGACACCTTTTAACAGTTACTACGGATTGTATAAAATCAAAGAAAAATTAGAGTCAATTCTCTCCTGCTTTTCTGCTCATATTCAGAAAAAGGATATCTCCTCCTAAAATCCTACATAAAATGTTTCAATGTAGGTAATTTTCCTTAGTTGATTTTTACTTCTGATGAAACAATAACTGCCAATATATGAAGTTAGAGATTTATAATTTGCTTTGACTGAGGCTTCCAAAATGTGTGCATTGGGTTCTTTAAAAGCTACAATCTAGCATAGACTGCTGACTTCCTTGTCCAAAGCAACCTTGAAAAGCCACAAGACAGATGGGAAGGCCGATGGCTTTCAAAGCACTATTTGCAATTAACACCTTAGGGAACAGAGGCTGGCACAGTGTGTGTGTAAGAGAAAGTGTACACTGGACTAGGAAAAGAGAAAGATGGCTTAAGAAGGGCTTTGGTTTTTTCCCTTCCCCAAACTACTTTTCATTTGCTGTCTTGACGTAAAAAGAGCTACAGTGATGGCTAAATGCAAGCCAGCCCTGACGTTCCACTGACAGCCAATGCCGGAAGTACAGACAGACTAAACAGCTCCAAGACAGTAGCTCTATTTTTCTAGCCTCTCCCCAGCCCATAAACAAGGTGGTTATAAAATACATAGCTCACCTGTTAACACAGAAGTTAGGGCTAGCTTTTGCCACCTCCACAAACACATGACTTGCAGTACAATTGATAGCTCAATTGACAAAGCAAAACAAAAAAGTAGCTCAATTTACAAGAAAAATTGGGAGAGACTTGAAAAGTGCATTTATTTTTAAATAATGATAATGGTAAAAAGAAAAAAAAAAGAAAAAGAAAAATAGCAGGGCATTGTGGTGGGTACCTGTAGTCCCAGCTACTCGGGAGGCTGAGGCGAGAGAATCATGTGAGCTCATGAGATTTTGAGATTGCTGTCAGTTATGACACTATGGCGCTCTACCCAGGGTGACAAAATGTGATTCTGTCTCAAAAAAAAAAAAAAAGACGTTTCACAGAACAGAAAATATGAATTGTCAGTAAGTACACAAAAAGATGACTGACTTCATTCATCAGGGAAATGCAATACCAAAGCAGGATATGGTGTTCTATCACAGCTAAAATGTCAGAAACCACCAGGTGTTAATAAAGATGCGGAGTACCTAGAACTCTCATTCACTGCAGCTGAGGGTAAATTGTACAACTAGTGTGTAAAACAGTTTGATATGTTGTTAACAGTGCACAGACTCTATGACTCAATGATTCAATTCTCGAGTGTATACATCCCAGAGAAACTTGCACACGTATACCAGGAGACATGTGGGAAATGGTCTTACAAAATTCTTTGTTTTACTAGGTAAACAAAAAAAAAATTAGAAGCAACCTCCTGTTTACAGATTGGAGCCAAATTATGTAATATTCACGAATACGGTTGTTCAGATTAACGTATTTGAATATAAAACACACTATGGAGTGAAAGACGTTTCTACTTAACAATAATTTTGCTTATACAAACGGTTACCTTTTAAAAATAGCAAGACTAAACCATAGTTTTGTGGATACTTAGAAGCGTAGAAATAGCATAAAAACATGCTTGTGAATGGCACATTCTGGGTTCTGAGTAATGGTGACCCATGGGGAGAGAAGGAGGGACATAAGCCTGGGGACAGGTTCCTAAACAGTTTCAACGGTATCACTTTGTTTCCTTTTAAAAAATCTGAAGCAACTATGGAAATATAGTAGGACTTGATGAAATTGGTGGTAGATGTACAGAACTTAGCATATTCTTTTCTTTTTTCTACACAGTCCATTGGTATACATAGCAGACTTTCCCCTCCCCTTCCCTCCCCTCCCTTCTCCTCCCCTCCTGTTCCCTTCTCTTTTTATGGTGCCCTCATCCATAAACATTTTTTCTTTTCTTTTTTTATTTACATTTTTTTTATTTTTAATTTCAGCTTGCTCATTCATTCTTTTTCATTTGAAGTACTCTTTTTTGTTGTTGTTCATTTTCTTCTTCCTCTGGCGATTATCTGTCCCCTTGACTCCCCAGTAGCTGGGATTATAGACGCCCACCACAATGTCCGGCTGTTTTTGATGTTAGTAGAGACGGGGTCTTACTCTGGCTCACTGCTGCTCATACTGGTCTTGAACCTCTGAGCTCAGGCAATCCACCCGCCTCGGCCTCCCACAGTGCTGGGACTACAGGCGTGAGCCACCACGCCCGGCCTATAAACATTTTTTCAAAGACAAAAAAATATAAAGGAAGCCCAGAGCAGTGGCTCATGCTTATAATCCTAGGACTTGGGAGGTCAAGGTAGGTGAATTGCCTGAGCTCACAGGTTCCAGACCAGCCTAAGCCAGACTGAGACCTTGTCTAAAAATAGCTGGGCGTTGTGGTGGGTGCCTGCAGTCCCAGCTACTAGGAAGGCTGAGACAAGAGAATTGCTTGAGCCCAAGAGTTTGAGGTTACTGTGAGCTATGATGCCACGGCACTGTACCAGGGGTGACATAGTGAGACTCTGTCTCAAAAAAAAAAAAAAAAGTAAAGGAGAAAAGTGCTGACCTGTTGCTGCCCTCAGTGACAGCTGACGTGTGCACCACCGCCTTCCCCTGCTGGCAGCCCTGGGCCCAGTGCCAAACAGGCTTGTGTGCTGGGAGAGTCACTCTGGGATTCTGCCTCCCTACAGACTAAGTTAAAAGGGGAGACATGAGGCTGGACTGGAACTGTCCCACCTTGATGTTCCCTGCTCTGTGTGGGGCTTGGGGGTGAAGGGGTTTGGGAGGTGGGGAGTGGTTCCTTCACAAGCTTCTGCAGCTGGCTTGCCCCTGGGCTTCTTACCCCTCCATGCCATTATGTACCATCAGGGAACACTGCCTGGCACAAAGCAGGTGTCTAAAAAGTGTTTGTTGAATTGACCCATGTCATTTATCAGCACTTCCGTGGACTGTTGGGTGGATATGAAAATAGTTACACGGTGAATTAGCGTTTGCTGCTGCCTGTCCTGTCCTTTGCCTCTCTCTGCCAGAGCTCCAGCCAACATTCCCTGGGAAACCTGGCTCGTTTGCAGAAGGCTGACAGCAAATGAGCCAGGATTTGGGCTTAATTTCAGATAAACAGGACAACCTAGGCTCTGCTCCAGTAAGAAATGGATTCTGCTGTCTTTTCCTGCTTTTTAAACATTTCAAGCCAAGTTCTTACACCCATGCACCCATATAAAACTTTCTTGTTCAGAAAGTCATCTGAGCAACTGGCAAAAGCACCATCTCAGAGTTTTCTATTTTTATCCTGTGTGTGTGCTCAATGGGAACACATTGTGAAGGAAATGGAGAATTATGAACTGATAAAAGCAAACTATTGACATTTGCTTTTTTTCCTGGACAAGCTAATGAATAATCAGGTACCTAATGCAGAAATATAGTGGTTATTTTATGAGTCAGGGTTTTGTTTTTGTTTTTTTGAGACAGAGTCTCACTTTGTCACCCTCAGTAGAGCGCTCTGGCATCACAGCTCACAGCAACCTCCAACTCTTGGGCTTAAGCGATTCTCTTGCCTCAGCCTCCTAAATAGCTAGGACTACAGGCACCCGCCACAATGCCCCGCTATGTTTTGTTGCAGTTGTCATTGGTTAGCTGGCCTGGGCTGAGTTCGAAGCCACCAACTTCAGTGTATGTGGCTGGTGCTGTAACCACTATGCTATGGGTGCTTAGCCAATTCAGGTTTTTTTTTTAAATTCATTTATTTTCTAAGCAAGGTAAGAAAGTATCTTGTTGTAGATTTGCATTTTACTGATGATTAGTGATATTGAGCATTTCTTCATATACCTGTTGATACCTGTTGACCATTTATATATCTTCTTTTGAGAAGTATCTATTCACATCTTTTGCCTACTTTTTAATGAGATTACTTGTTTGGGGGGGGTGTTTATTTGTTCTTTTTTTTTTTTTTTTATTTAAAGACAGAGTCTGACTCTGTTGCCCCTGGGTAGAATGCTGTGGTGTCATAGCTCACAGCAACCTCAAATGCTTGCCTCCGCCTCCCAAGTTAGCTGGGACTACAGGTGTCTGCCACAACACCTGGGTTGATTTTTTTATTTTTAGTAGAGAAGGGGTCTCACTCTCACTCTTCTTCAGGCTGGTCTCAAACTCCTGAGTTGAAGCAATCTACCTGCCTCAGCCTCCCAGACTGCTAAAATTACAGGCTTGAGCCACCATGCCCAGCTTGTTTGTTTCTTTTTCTTTCTTGTTTTTTTTTTTTTTTTTTTGAGACAGAGTTTCACTATGTCACCATCAGTAGAGTGCTGTGCTGTCACAGCTCACAGCAACCTTAAACTCTTGGGCTTAAGTGATTCTCTTGCCTCAGCCTCCCAAGTAGCTGGGACCACAGGTACCTGCCACAACGCCCAGCTATGTGTTGCTGTTGCTGTTGTCATTTTTGTTTAGCAGGCCCGGGCCAGGTTTGAACCCACCAGCCCCGGTGCATGTGACTGGTGCTCTAACCACTGAGCATGGGCGCCAAGCCCCAGCTTGTTTGTTTTTGAGACAGAGTCTGATTCTGCCACCTGGTCATGAGGGTAGTGGTGTCATTGTAGCTCACTGTAACCTCAAACTCCTGGACTCAAGCAATCCTCTAACCTCAGCCTCTTGAGTAGTTGGGACTACCTGTATGTACCACCATGCCCAACTATTTTTCTATTTTTTACAGGGGTCTTACTATGTTGCTCAGGCTTGTCTTGAACTCCTGACCTTAAGTGATCCTGTCACCTTGGCTTTCTAAAGTGCTAGAATTCCAGGCAGGAGCCACCATGTCTGGCTCCTTATTTGTTTTGTTTGTTTTGTTTTGATGTTGAGTTGTTACATGGAGGCATATTCCTTGTATACATAGTTTGTAGAGAGTTTTTACCATGAAGGTTGCTGAGTTTTATTAAATGTTTTTTCTGCATCTATTGAGACAATCATATGGGTTTTGTCCTCATTCTGCTGACATAATGTATCATGTTTATTGATTTGTATCTGTTGAACCATCTTTGCCTCCCTGGGATATCTCACTTCATCACAGACTATTATCTTTTTGATATGCTATTAGACTCAATTTGCTAAAATGTTATTGACAATTTTTACATCTATGTTCATCGAGGATATTGGCCTGTAGTTTTTTTTTTTTATTGTTGTTGTTGTTGTTGTTGCATCTTTGTCTGGTTTTGGTATCACAATAATGCTGACCTTGTAGAATGAGCCAGGAAGACTTCTTTCTTCTTCAATTTTTTTGAACAGTTTGAGAAAAATTGGTGTTGATTCTTCTTTGAATTTTGGTAGAATTTGGAAGTGAAGCTATCCAACCTTGGACTTTTCTTTTTGGGAAGACATTTTATTACTGCTTTGATCATATTACTTGTTATCACTTTGCTCAAGTTTTCTATTTCTTCCTGATTCAATCTTGGTAAGTTGTATGTGCCCAGGAATTTGTCCATTTCCTCTAGGATTTCCTGTTTGTTAGTGTATAAGTTTCATAATAATCTCTGACAATCTTTTGTATTTCTGTGCTATCAGTTGTAGTGTCTCCTTTTCCATTTCTGATTTTATTTTATTGTATAAAAAGATTTATTGAAATGTATCAATAACAGACATAAAACTCAAAGTTTGGCTCTTCTGAGGGGCAGGAGAAAAACTGTTGCAGATGTTCTTTTATACAAATGAAACATGGGTTAGGAAACAACACATCACTTCTAAAGCAATCCAGAAGAGGGACATGAAAGCAAACCTGTACATTCACTAGGAATTTGCACTCATTTCAGGGTTCCACTAGGTAAGAAAGTACAATTTTGCATTAGTTTTTCCATGCTAAGGTATATGAAAATAAAACAACCCAGCCGACATGCAGCAATCGTTTCTGATTTTATTTATTTGGATCCTCTCTCTTTTTTCTTGGTTTGTCTGGCTAATGGTTTATTGATTTTTTGTTTATTTTTTCAAAAAAGCAACTTTTGTTGGCCGGGTGCAGTTGCTCATGCCTGTAATCCTAGCACTCTGGGAGGTGGAGGCAAGTGGATTGCCTGAGCTCACAGGTTCGAGACCAGCCTGAGTCAGAGCAAGACTCTTGCTGGGCTTTGTGGTGGGCACCTGTAGTCCCAGCTATTCGAGAGGCTGAGACAAGAGAATTGCTTAAGCCTTAGAGTTTGAGGTTGCTATGAGCTATGATGCCAGGGCACTCTACCAAGGGTGACAAAGTGAGACTCTGTCTCAAAAAAAAGCAACAAAAAACCTTTTGTTTCATCAATCCTTTATATATTATATATATATATTTTTTAAGACTCTATTTCTTTTATCTCTACTTTGATCGTCATTATTTCTTTCCTTCCTAACTTTGGGTTTGATTTGTTCTTGCTTTTCTAGTTTCTTGGGGTGCATCTTAGACTGTTTATTTCAAATCTATTTTTTTGATGGAAGTGTTTATTGCTATAAACTTCACTCTTGGCACTGCGTTTGCTGTATCCCATAGATTTTGGTATGTTGTGTTTCAATTGCATTTGTTTTAAGAAAGTTTTGGGTGAGATGATGGCAATGATCTTTCATGACTGACTTGAAATGAAGAAAATACTAAAACAGCTTAGGAAATTTTTTTTATTTTTCTTATGATATTTTACATTCCTATGTTGTTAAATCTATTGAGTTTTGCTTTGTGATTCGTCTTTGTTTTCTTTTCTTTTTAATTAAGAGACAAACTTTCACTGTGTCACCCAGGCAGTGGTACAATAGTAGCTCACAACAACCTCGAACTCCTGGGCTCAAGCAATCCTCCTACCTCAGTCTCCCAAGTAGCTGGGATTACAGGCTCCATCCATCATGCTGGCTCATCTTTTTAATTTTAGTTAATGGCCCAGTAATAACAAAAATACATCCTACATGTTTGTAGTACCTCACTGTTTACATACACTATTTTAAGTCCTTGCAGAGGAACAGTTTAGTACCAGCTTCATTTGCAAGTAAGTTATTTTACATAACTTTACATTCTTTATGTAACATTTTTTTGAAGCTTATAAAGTTCTTTCTCAGCAAGCTATGTTTGTATCCATATGGAATTGACTAAGTATATGAGACAAACAAAATAAAATGGAAAACTTTGGAGTCCTTAAAGGTCCTATTATATGCCTATATTTGGTGACATTTAAAGAGATCAATGACATTATTGAGAGGTAAGGAGAATTACAATGCATCAGATAAAGAACAGGCCACTTATATAAAATTAAACATACATAGGCATACAAAAATGTTTGTGGAGTTCTTACCAAAATTCTGTCAGGGCTTATTTTTGGGTCCTGATACTTCAGGTGATTTATGTGTTCCGCATGCTTTTCTGATTTGTTAAAGTATTTCATAATAAGGATGTATCATTTGTACTAAAACAACCAAATTACTTTTTAAAGCATGAACAAATGTTTTTCTACCGACAGAGGTACAATAGTATTTAACTATATTTTTTTCTGGTCTTTAATTAAATGTTTATACAGAGAGAAACATGGATAATATTTTCCTTAGCATTTAAACAATTTCCAAAAAGTACTTATACATGGATTAAATATACACACGAGAGCATATGTAATGTGAATAAGATGGAGTCAGGCAGGCTAGGGCCAAGACCACATAGCTGGTCTGGTGGGGGTAGGTCCTTCAGTGACCTTTACCTCATGTCTCCCACTCTTGTTGTTTTGTAAATGCAGTTTTAACCTGAAGGTGTATATTTGAGTAGTTTAGGGGGATTGATTTGCAAGATTAACTTTTGAATTAGAAATGTTGTTTTGGGTCATGGGTTATATCAATTATTGTTTATTATGGCTCCTGGGTTATGGCAATTACTGCTGTTTAAGGTAAGTGTTAATTGCTGTTGTTTAAGATAAGGGTTAGTATGGTTCTTGCTTTTAACTTTTACATACAGAACTGTGATTTTGGAAATGGAAGGATAGAACAGTCTCGGAGCAGCTACTCTCTCTGTTATCTAGAAATTTTGGCCTTCTGACAAAGTTTGGTGGACCTGTCCGCATCTCTGCATGTTGGCTGACAGTGCAGGCAGCCAGACCCTCTTTGTCTGGTAACACACATATATTAAGAAATATATTTTCTTGCTGTGGACATGATCATAAAAAAAACTTCCCACTAGGTTTTCTATCTGCTACTTTGCTAGCACTCAGCCTACCAGGGACATTTTATTAACCCTTTATTAGACTATTGTTTTCCCTCCATTGCCTGGGTGTGAGCACTATCCAAGTAGAAATACAAAACAAGCAACTGTGATTGTCTGATAGATATTAGGGTAGACACAGGGAATACCTGGATCACTTGTGCCTCGCAGAAGAGATTTGTCTAGCTAAATCTCATTGTAACTCTTCTGAATAGTTAATAACTAGGTGGTCTGTGGAGCTAAGGGAGGCTTGTTTCATATGATCATCTCTGGAGATGTACACTTTTATGTGGTTATGTAGGGCTGACTTGACAACAGTGGGTTGAGGATCTGTTCTATAAAAAAGGGCTGTCTGGAAAGTAACTCTTCAGTGACTCCAGGCTTTGAGATGCTAAGGCTACCCCTTGATGGACAGCAGGAGAATCACATATGAAATTTCTTGAATGAAAATTTATTAATTTTGCCTAATGCCATAATAAAGGAAACTTTTTACACCAAAAAAAGAGAGAAATATTTTCTTTCTTTTTTTTTTTTTTAAGAAATATATTTTCTAAGAAACTTGGGCTTGCTAAATGCTAGTGAAATTCCTAGTGAATAAAAATTCCTGGTGAAAAAAACTCTTGGCCAGGAATGGTAGTACCTATAGTCCTAGACTCAGGCATCCTCAAACTTTTTAAACAGGGGGCCAGTTCACTGTCCCTCAGACCGTTGGAGGGCTGGACTATAGTTTAAAAAAAACTATGAACAAATTCCTATGCACACTGCACATATCTTATTTTGAAGTAAAAAATCAAAATGGGAACAAATACAGTCACACCACCTCATGTGGCCTGCAGGCCACAGTTTGAGGACCCCTGTACCTGGCTACTCTGGAGGCTGATGCAGAAGTCCAGGAGTTTGAGGTCACAGTGAGCTATAATGAAGCCACTGCACTTTAACTCACCCAGGGCCCAGGGCAATGGAGTGAGACTCTGTCTTAAAAAACAAACAAACAAACAAAAAAACAGAACAACAAAACAAAACTCTTAGGTGAGCTATTCTAATCTGGAGACTTTCCTACTGCATAACTTTCTGGATGATGTCATAAAAACTTCTTCCTGCATCTGGGACTTTTGCCAGCGGCTACATGTGGGAGCTTCCCGTTTTTTGTTCTAAGTGAGTGATGTTTACTGGAAATGGAGGTCCACGAAGATCTCAGTTCAGATAGCTTTGTGGTAGCAGGAAGAAAGATTGTGAGATGGATTTGGCCAAAACCCTTTACTTTCTCCTTTGTCATTATCTTGTTTTGATAGTTTGACTTATTTCTTAGATTTGTTTTGATATTACTTCTTGTAAGAAATTTAGGAGGAAAAACATGGGCTGTCTTATTTCTCTTCCATCTACTTTTCTTCTCCCTACCAAGGCCCCCAAGTTAGACCCTTTCTCCCTGTCTCTCCTCATGCAGATGAGTAGATGGAAACAGCCAAGAACCCATAGACGGGCTAGCTGGCAGTACACTGCTCCGTTCTCCTGGTTTTGGATGGAATTTACAATACTTAGGTGTGAGCAAAACAGCCAAGGGCATCCCAAGATTTCACAGCTGCTTAAGGCAGAACAAAGGGGAAAACCTAGATTTCATACCTTTCTGCTCAGGACCTCTGAGTTAAAACCCATAAACGTTGTTAACATGTTTTTGGAACTAGGCATAAGAGCAACTTAGAGAGTTCCGGGCAAGGGAATGCCATGTAACAAAAGTTGATTATATTAAGAAATTGTTTCATGTTAAAGATCAGCTAAGTAAAATTAAAGAGAAAGCAGCAAATGTACTAAATTCTTTCACCTTTGTGAATCTCCTTGGTTGTGATTTTGTGATCTCAGAAGTACCTACGGTTTTTCTCACAAAGTTTCAAGATGGTGGGCGCCATGGCTAACACCTGTAATCCTAGCACTCTGGGAGGCTGAGGTAGGAGGATTGCTTGAGCTCAAGACCAGCCTGAGCAAGAGCAAGACGCTGTCTCTACCAAAAATAGAAAAACTAGCTGGATTGTGCTGGGCGCCTATAGTCTCAGTTATTGGGAGGCTGAGGTAAGAAGATCACTTGAACTCAAGAGTTTGATGTTGCTGTGAGCTGTGATAATGCCACATGAAATTTTTCATGATGTTCTTTTGGAAAAGATGTAGAAATATTAACTATATTTTGGCACACTGGGTGAATTAGTAACCAGTTGATTATATGAACAGGCATCGACTATCAAGCTGATATCAAACTGTAAGGAAGTATATAATGGTGAGTCCCAGGCCTGTGCCCTTCCCCTGTCCCTTGTAAATACTTTCAGAATAAATATACAGAAGGTGTGATAGTCAAATTTATAGCTAACAGTTGGAGCTATGTTAAGTACTTGGATAACATAATAAAAATCAATTAGGTTGAATCTAAAAGGATGAAATTTAGGGCGGCACCTGTGGCTCAGTGAGTAGGGCGCTGGCCCCATATGCCAAGGGTGGTGGGTTCAAACCCAGCCCCGGCCAAACTGCAACAAAAAAATAGCCGGGCGTTGTGGCGGGCGCCTGTAGTCCCAGCTGCTTGGGAGGCTGAGGCAAGAGAATTGCTTAGGCCCAGGAGCTGGAGGTTGCTGTGAGCTGTGTGATGCCACGGCACTCTACCAAAGGGCCATAAAGTGAGACTCTGTCTCTATAAAAAAAATAAATAAATAAAATAAAAGAATGAAATGTAAAATTAATATGAGGTCTAAGGAATTAAATACACCAGTAAAAATAGGTTATACAGTACTTGCTTTAGTAGTGGCAAAAACCTTAGCCCAAATTAAATCAGAAGTATAGTGAGTTTGCCAGAAAAACAAACTAAGGTTTTAGGTTGTATCCTTGTGGTGGTAAATGTTTAACAACTGGCTCTCTGTGGTGGGAATTGAGACTTGATTTATAGCATCTGCCAGTTTTGGTACTGTAAATCCTCCCACTATGGCCAATTTCAAGGCACCGACTTGATGTCACTGAACTCAGAGTTTGGAAGAGACATGCCCCCCTAACACCATTATGTGGTATTTCCACCACACAAATGGAATAGGTATGAATAAACTCAAGGGAAGAGATAATAATAACAGGTAGCAAAATTATTAGGAAGTGGTGAGTTTTAAATATTACTGATTTTATTTTATTTTTATTTTATTTATTCATTTTTTTTTTTTTTTTTTGAGACAGAATCTTACTCTATCACCCCTGAGTAGAATGCAGTGGTGTTGTCATAGCTCCCTGCAACCTGAAACTCCTGTCCTCAAGCAATTCTCGTGCCTCAGGCTCTCAGAGTGCTAGAATTATAGAGGTGCACCCCTGCACCAGGCCCTTTTTTTTTTTTTGAGACAGAGCCTCAAGCTGTCGCCCTGAGTAGAGCGCTGTGGCATAACAGCTCACAGCAACCTCCAACTCCTGGGCTTAAGCAATTCTCTTGCCTCAGCCTCCCAAGTAGCTGGGACCACAGGCGCCTGCCGCAACGCCTGGCTATATTTTTTTTTGGTTGCAGCCGTCATTGTTTGGTGGGCCCAGGCTGGATTCGAACCCACCAGCTCAGGTGTATGTGGCTGGTGCCTTAGCCGCTTGAGCCACAGGCACTGAGGCCAGGCCCATTGTTTTTAATATAATATATTTAATTATAAACTTAAAGTAATTTAACTTTTAATTAGGACGACATTTAACAACAGGTTTAGGAAATTCTTGAAAACTTAACCAATGGTTCTTGCAAGTTTGTGTGTCTGTAACCCTAGCAGTTTAGGAGGACAAGGTAGAAAGATTGCTTGAGCTCAGGGGTTGGAGACCAGCTTGAGCTAGAAGGAGAAGCCATCTCTACAAATAAATAGAAAAGCAGGCAGATGTGGTGGCACAGGCCTAAGTTCCAGCTTTTCAGGAGGCTGAGGCAGGAGGATTGATTGAGCCTAGACAGGAGTGGGGCACCTTCCACCTTAAGTCCACATGTGGCCTGCTGGGTCCATAGCATCGCCTTTTGAGTGAATCCAAATTTTACAGAACAAATCCTCCTCTTATTTTTATTAATACATTTTGTTTGTCATTAATATTTTTATTTTATTTTTAAAATGAACATTTTTTAAATGCCAAAGAATGAAATAGGTTTCAGTGAAATAATCCTCTCAGATTGACCAGTATAATGATCATGATAGACATAAACTGACAGTGGTTATACCTGTGATTTATTTCTAGCTGCTGCCACCTGACTGGTGCCACTACCTCAAAAGGCTGTTGGCAAGAATTTATGAAGATTGAGTTTTCCAGTCTGTTACCCGCTTTTTACAACAGTACACTGTGTTTCTATTTGAAGTGGAATTTGTGAATAGTTGTGCAGCTCTACCGTATTTTTTAATTCTATCTGCTTAACAGCTCATAATGTCAAAGAAGACCAAGAAAACCCTGAAGGAAGAAAGAAAATTTTTAAAAGAGGTTGGGAACTGCAATATTATCTTGTTTGTGCTAACGATAAAACAAGACAGGAAGACATGAAGGGTTTATCGCACAAATTTAGAAGAGTATTAACAGATCCAGATGCTCTCATTTCTTTTCACTGTATCTTGCATCAGCAAAATCTCTGTGCTACAGCTACTATTTTAAGTGACACTTTGTAACAAGTTGTAAGTATTATTAACTATATAAAAATGCAACATGACATCATCAATTTTAGAACATGCTAAAGTCCAGCCTTGAGATATTCAGCATGCATTTGCCATATCATTCTAAAGTGTGTTGGCTATCGAAGGGAGAGGTGTTAGCCAAAATTTTATCTTGGTGAGAACAGATAGCTAAATTTTATGAAGAATAGAATCAGCAATATGAATTATTGAAATATTTCCATATGAACGCAGCATTCTGTGTGATAGCATGTCAAATCAAAACTACTTGAATATTCCTTTGCAAGGTAAAACTAAGTCTATATAAACTATGTGGCGAAAAATCCAAGCATTTTTTAAAAAGCTATCTTTTTCCAAAGCACTTCTTTTACGAAAAGAAATTTCAGATGATCATTTTCTCCAGTTAGCAAGGGTCCTTGATGAGCGGGATGATACATATACATGTGAATCATCTGAAGACACGCAGCTGTTATAAACCTATTAATTGGAGAATACAGTGAAAGGTGTACTGACTTTGAGAATCATGACATCACGCTCAAATTAGCATTTCAGCCTCACCTAGTTGATATCACCAAGGAACTACAGAAAGACTGACTGAGCTCTCAGCAGATGACATTTTAAAGTCATTGGCTAATGTTAAGAAAGGTCTAATTGAAATATAGAAAAATGCAGTAAAATACCCACGCCTTTGGCAATATGGCTGAAAATGCTTTCTTGCTTTTTAACCACTTACTGCTGCAAATCTACATTCTTCTACCCAACCCAAATCAAGATGCCTTTAAGGTCACAAATAACTGATACCCATCTAGAGATCAACTGAAACTGCGGACTCTATGCTGTAACCAAATATTTAAATGCTTTCCAACAAATTGCAGACAAAACAAAGTTATTAAATACTTCGTTAATTTTAAAATTAGCAAATGGTTTTCTTTTTTGAAATTACTAAATACATAATGGTTATATTTTTACAAGATAATGTGTATTTTAAGTATATATCATTAAAGTTTCTTTTTTTCAATTTTTTTTTAAATTAATTAATTAATTAATTTTTTTATTGTGGAGAAGGGGTGGGGAAAGAAGGCAGGGGAAGAGGTGCATGACAGGGTCGGGCCAGTGGCATGGTACCACATTGGCTGTATCTAGGTAGAGGCAGTTTCAGGCCGGGCCTTGCTGAGTCGTTGCTACG
>CAUYPK010083904.1:0-11502 GCA_963574355.1 Loris lydekkerianus | reverse complement strand
GGATTCTGATCAAGCTCTGAAAACTTTATTTTTTAACAGCTATTTAAACACAAGCAGAGGGGGGAATATGCCCGCGGGTGAGTTAGGGTGGGGGGTCTCTGATAACAGGTGTGATGTTTTTAGTTTCTGGAACCAAGTTCCTGGAGCCAAGGGTAACAATGCCCTACCCGCCCATAAATACTTTCCGGCTGTGAATATTCCTGATAAGCTTTTTCTTAGGTTTTGGCTCCTGGCAGGTAAAGAGATGATAATTGGATTATTCCTGTTAGAATTTTTTTGTTTATTGATCAGGAAATGAAAAAATATGTGTAATCCTTACAGGAGCTCATATCCAGCTGCTCCCTGTGAGATAATGGCTGGGAAGAAACAATAGATGGGCCTAAAGAGGCCTACACATCTGATGTTCATTAGTGCCCTTAGGATGTGCTATGGTTTGGTGGTTTCTCCCAAAAGTTTATGTGGAGCAACCTTAATTAACATTATAATTAAGAGGTGAGACCTCTAAGAGGTGATTAGACCAGACCGTGAGGGCTCTACCTTCATCAATGAATTAATGCCATTATTGCAGGAGTGGGGTCCTGATAAAAGATAAGTCCAGCTCCATTCCTTTCTCTGTTTTGCATGCTCACTCTGCCACATTATGACATAGCAAGAAGTCCCTCAGCAGATACTGAACAGATGCTGGTGCCAATGCCTTTGGACTTCCCAGTCTCCAGAACTATGAGCCAAATCTCATTTCTTTACAAATTATCTAGTCTGTGGTATTCTGTTATAACACATAAAATGGACTAACATAAAATAGGACAGGATAACTGGAGATTCCTTGCTGGAAATTAAGGTGAATTTCCACCAGCAACTAGTTGCCAGCTAGAAGCAAGATGTATAGGTTTGCTTCTTTCTGAGTTGTAGGAGAGAGCAGTGGCAGAGCCAGTGGGAAGGTCATGGTGTGGACAGAAGAAACTGGGTCAGAGTCTGGAGTCTAGGTAGGGTGATTAGAAGGATGTTGCCCCGGCCTGCGGGATAAGCTAATTCTTAGGTTTTCGGCTCCCGGCAGGATGTACCAAAATTGTGGCTGGAGGCAGCAGAGGGAGCTGCTTTTAATTTCTAGCACGATCTCATTAAGTGTCACCTTTCCAACTACACATTGACCTGTTTGGAGTTAAATCTAAGAATAAAATACAATAGGGTAATCAGTGTGGAAGTAAGACCATGAGACCCCTAAGAGAGAGCAGGCAGTTATTCACAGTGAGATATCACTTCACTTCCATTAAGGTGACTATTATTAAATAAATAAACAAAAAATAACAAGTGTGAGCAGGGATAAATAGAAATTGGAAATCTTATATATTGGCACTGGGAATGTAAACTGGTACAGCTGCTCTGGAAAATACTTTATGATTCCTCAAAAGATTTAAAATAGAACTACCATATGATCCAGAAATTATACTTTAGGGTGTATATCCAAAAGAATTGAATAGAGAAACAGATATTCATTCACCCATGTTCACAGAAGCATTATTCACAACAGCCAAAAGGTGGAAGCAACTTAAGTGTCTATCAATGGTGAGTGGGTACACAAAATGTGGTTAAAAAGAGGGACAAAATGCTGCCTAGATGACTCTAAAGAGTGCAGATCTGCTGCTTCAGATGCCCTATATAGACCCCTGCAGCTCAAGTTTCTAGAAGATGGGTTTTGGTGAGTGAGTTGGTACAATAACGTAAAATTACCATTTAAACCACTTTAAGGTGTACAATTTAATGGGACTAAGTACATTTACAATAGTTACAGAACTTTTCCATTACTGTAAAAGGAGACCTCAAATCCATTAGTAGGCACTCCTCATTCCTCTGGGCCTCCAACTCTTAGCAAGTAATAATCTGATTTCAGTCTTTATGGATTTGCCAGTTCTGAGTATTTTATATGAATGGGATCATACAATATGTGATCTTTTGCAACTGACTTCTTTTACTTAGCACAATATTTACAAAGTTCATTCATGCTGTAGCATACGCCAGTTCTTCATTCCTTTTTATGGCTGAATAGCATTTCATTGTTTGGATATATCACTTTTTGTTTATTTATTCATCTGTTTATAATATAGTCATTGTGTCTACATTTAGACTATTGTGAATAACAATGCAATGAACAAGTCTCTGCTTTCAATTCTCTTGGGTATATATGTAAGAGTATAATTACTGGGTCACATGGTAACTCTGTATTAAGCCTTTTGAGGAACTGACATGCAATTTCTACAGTGGCTGCACCATTTTTCAATCTAACCAGTAATGTGCAAGGAGTCTAGGAGATGGTTTTTGTTTTTGTTTTTTGTTTAGAGACAGAGTCTCACTGTATCGCCCTTGGTAGAGTGCTGTGGCGTCACAGCTCACAGCAACCTCCAGCTCCTTGGCTTAGGCTATTCTCTTTCCTCACCCTCCCGAGTAGCTGGGACCACAGGCGCTTGCCACAACACCCAGCTATTTTTTGTTGTTGTTGTTGCAGTTTGGCCGGGGCCGGGTTCAAACCCGCCACCCTCGGTATATGGGACCAGCACCCTGCCCACTAAACCACAGGCACCGCCCAAGGAGATGGTTTTGAGTAGTCCTGGGAGAAGAGACACTACCAAGGTCACCTGCGTATAGGGAAGACACTGGCTGGTACTTGTTTTTGAGCCAGTTCCCCTTGTACCCATCTTCAAATTGTACAGAAAACACAAGCCTTTCCCCCCTCCAAGCCTTAGCATGATTGCCCTACTTTGGAAGCCTTCCAATCCTTAAAAGATTTCTGAGGAACTTCATGGCACTGTAAGGGGCCACTCCTCACCTCCCAGGGACATGTGACATAATTCCCCTTGCTCTGCCTGTCAGACTTGGACTCCAGGAAGGGGCAAGGGCTACCATAGCTAGATTCACCCTTTTGCATGGATTCCCATTGGCTCTGGTACCTAGAGCATTTGAATGAGCAGTCTCCCAAGGCCTGGAGCAAAGCCTTCCCAGCCAAGTGCAGCCAGCAGCCTGAGACGACACCTCCTTCTGGCCTCCTAATATGCTTTGCATTAAAATACCCACTTTGGCTTTGCCTTTGAGTCAGTTCTCAGGAGAGCAATAAAAGATGAGCCATTAATATGTGGGCCATGGAGATGTAGTGGACTGAGAAATGACTACAATTCATTCAATTCAGTGCCTTTTGGCGCTTTCCCCACACACCAGCAATGCCTGCAATGATGTGTCTTAGGCTCAGCTCTGCCACTAACTGGAGGTGCTATTTCAGCAGATCTCTGCCCTTTCTCTTCATCTCAGTTTCTCCATATACTAAATGAGCAGGGAATCTCCAAGAAGCACTTCCAACTCGAAATATTCTATGATTAGTGATCACGTAGAGCCTGGCTCTAGCAAGCACGCTGGGCATATCTGCTCTGTGCAATCGAATGATGGGCAATACTTCGGAAGATATTTTCTTTTCTGCCCTTTTCTGAGGCAGAATGTTGTGCTTAAGAGGGGACCAGTAAATGGGGGTGGGAAATAGTGGATTGTGATTAACCAGATGATGAACCCCGTCTGCTTTTAATCAGCCACTTCCTGTTCTCCCAGACCTCTAAACTTTTAATATTAATGGAAACAGATTTGAATTCTGGAAAGAGCTATTCTGGAAAATAATTGGATATTTACTAGGTGAAAAGTGAAATTGCGCAGGCATTTCATAGGGTTTGGTATTTGACAGGTGCCATTTTTCTTTCCAATGTGTTGCATACCTCTGTTTTATAAACCAATATGGATAGTGGCATAAAAGATTACGGGTTTACATGGTGGCAAGACCTGGGAATATGTTCAGGGAGGTTGGTGGGCAGGGAGAGAGAATTTCAGCTGGGGTCAAGGATGAAATGACTGAATTAATAGGGCGAAATTATTTGGAGGCAGAGAATGTTTCTTTAAAAGAAATGTAGCCATGTTCATAAGTAGAGATTGCACTCAGAGAGAGAGAAAAAAAGAGAGAGAGAGAGAAACAGAGAGATATCTTGGCTTAAGAGGAAGGTAATACCTCCTTTGGCTTCATACCAAACTCTGTAGTTACAGAAGGCAGGAAGGCACCGGAAGAAAGCAAGGAAATTTTACTGAAACAAACACAGAGGCCTCCAAGGCTGTAAGCAAGAAAAACACGATGAAAATTGGTCTGCTAGGAAGCAAATGAGGGTTGCCCCAGTGGCTAACTCAGTCCCTTTGGGTTTTTTCCCTTGAAGGTTTCTCACTTTAATTGTCACTCCTCTGATTATCAGGACCCCACATGTTTCTCCTTTAAACATCTGGCTCTTCTGTGGACAGAGCATTTATTTTTCTTTCTTTCTTTCTTTCTTTCTTTTTTTTTAAATTGAGACAGAGTCTCACTTTGTCCCTCTTGGTAGAGTGCCGTGGTGTCACAGCTCGCAGCAACCTCAAACTCTTGGGCTTAAGCAATTCTCTTGTCTCAGCCTCTCGAGTAGCTGGGACTACAGGCGCCTGCCACAATGCCCAGCTATTTTTTAGAGACAGGGTCTCGCACTTGCTCAGGCTGGTCTCGAACCTGTGAGCTCAGGCATTTGGGGGAATTCTTGCCATAATGTATTTGCAGTCCCAGAGAAGTGGTCTAGTTTTACCAGAATCTTGACTGCTGTCGGTTCTATTAGCTCCCTGTCAGTCACCACGTGGCAGCTACCATCTCCTTTCCCACCAGGTGAGTGTCAACATTCACTTTTCTTCTCCTTTGTAGCCAGAGTAGAAGAGCTTGTTCTCACAGTCCTGTTTTTCTCCCTTCAATTGGTAAGGATTTAAGCTGAAGGATGCTCCTTTTCAGCTGTGAATTGGCAAGTTGAGGCGTTTCTTTCATCTATGAGAATAATGTTGGTCACAGGTGAGGCTGGGCAGAGAGAACCACTGAGCCCCACCCCTATGAATGAATTAGCACATATACGTCTCAAGAGACAGAATTACTTTGCAGGACTTTCTACATATCCTTTAGAGAGGACTCTATAGGAATATTAGGGAAGTGGCTCAATCGCATAAAAAACTTTCTTCTCAGGAAGAGTTGTGGACAGCCATAACAGCCATTCAGATTTTTCAATTTCTTGAGGTATTCACTTGGGGAAAAAGATTACATTGTTTAGCTTTTACAAGTTGATGATGGAAATGGGGTGCTTATCCTGAAAACCAGCTTATCTGGGCAACTAGGCCTTTTAAGGGCAATGATTTCACAGATGAGGAAACAGGCCACCATAGGGGAAGGGACTTGTCACAGTCACTCAGTAAATTCATTAACAAGCCAGATCCAGCCTCAGGGCCTCTTGGGTGTCAGGGCAGTGTACTGCCAGAAGAAATTTGGGAAACCAAATTAAGGTAACAGAAGTAAGGCACCTGGTTCACACAGAGATCAAACAAAGGACCAAGGGCAGGTCAATATTGGTTTCTAATTCAAGCTTCTAAAGATCCCCAATTAGTACAATAGGCCAGAAAAAGAAAAGATCTCTCCATTCCCACCAGGTTAAGTTCCATCATCTGGGCTCCTTCGTTATAACTAAAACCTGGTCCTTGGTGGAAAATTTCTGTTACCTTCTCTCTCAATTATTGCTTCCACTTCTACTGGACAGCCAGTTCATTCCAGAGAACTCTCCAAAGGTATGTATGGGATGAATTGATTGCAGGAAGAAAGGGAGACGGGAGAGAGATAAGTTTCCCTGACTACTAGCACCAAGCTCAGCCTGGTCATATGCAGTGCCTCAGCTACATGTGTGTGCATTCTCAGCAAGCTATGCAGAGATGTGCTATTGACCAGATACCTTCCAAGGACCACCTCCCCTGTGTGCAACTTTCTCACTCCACAAAAACCCAGCTGAAGAAACCACAGTCCATTTTATGATTTGAATAATAATACAGTTTATCTGCTGTATTCCCCAAATACCTGAGCTCACAGGTTCGAGACCAGCCTGAGCAAGTGCCAGATATTCACTTCATGAAATATCTTTGGTGATGATTTTATTGATGTGAGATCACAGGTATAAAATTAACCATTTTAAAGTGAGCAATTCAGTGGCATTCAGTACATTTGTGATCATGTGCAACCCCCAATTCTATCAAGTTCTAAAACTTTTCTTTCTCTTTTTTGAGACAAAGTCTCACTATGTTGCCCTGTTGCCCTGAGTAGAGTGCTGTGTTGTCATCCTATGTCACAGCTACCTCAGACTCCTGGGCTTGAGCAATCCTCCTGCCTCAGTCTCCCAAGTAGCTGGGACTACAGCTGCCTACCATAATGCCTGGATAGTTTTTCTATTTTTAGTAGAGGCAGTGTCTCACTCTTGCTCAGGCTAGTCTCTAACTCCTGAGCTCAGGTGATCCACCCGCCTCAGCCTCCCAAAGTGCTAGGATTACAGGCATGAGCCAGCACAAAGTTCTAAAACATTTCATCACTCCCCAAAGATACTCTATACCCTCAAAATAGTAAGCCCCATTTCTCTATCTGGACTCCCCTGAAACTCCTGGCAACCACCAGTCTTTATTCTTTCACTGTGGATTTACCTATTCTGGATATTTTTGTGACATTTGATATTTGGCTTCTTTCATCTAGTATAGTGTTTTGTTGTTGCTGTTGTTTTGTTTTTTTTTGAGACAGAGTCTCACTATGTCGCCCTTGGTAGAGTGCTGTGACATCATAGCTCACAGCAATCTCAAACTCTTGGGCTTAAGTGATTCTCTTGCCTCAGCCTCCCAAGTAGTGGAACTACAGGCGCCCACCACAATGCCCGGCTATTTTTTGGTTGTAGGTGTCATTGTTGTTTGACAGGCCCAGGCTAGGTTCAAACCTGCCAGCTCCCGTGTATCTGGCTGGCACCCTAGCCACTGAGCTACAGGTGCCAAGCCATAGTGTAGTGTTTTTAAGGTACTTCCAAATTGTAGTGTGTATCAGTAATTCACTCCTTTTTATAGCTGAATAACATTCCATAGTATGAGTACACCGCAATTTTGTTTATTCATTCAAATCTGTTGATGACCATTTGGAGCTACTTGCATGTTTTGTCTATTGCAAATAGCGTTGCTTATGAGTATGTGTATACATATGCTTATTTACATAGCTGTTTGCAATTCTTTTGGGTATATATCTAGGATCAGAATTGTTGAGTCATCTGATGATTCCCTGTTTAAGCTTTTGGGGAACTGTATGGCAAATTTGTAACATCATTTAGATTTCTTCTGGTTACTTCTCAAGCTTTATGACCAGTCTCCCACTCCACAGCTGATAGATGCTAAATCAAATGCAACATTTCAAGCACCTTTACTGCAAATTCATCATGAAATGATTTTTAAAACCAAACACAAAGTTATTTTTGGATTACAGACCAGCATTCTCTAACAGAACTTTTTGCACTGTCCAGGATGGTAGTAAAGGAGCTAAGGTAATTTCACCTCAGCTAAGGCAAAATATGACGACTTGGCATAAAGACTATTTTGAATTCAAGGATATTGGCGATCGGAAGGGGCTTTCCCTCTATTTACCTAAATCCTGACTGACCTGATCAGGGGGACAACTAACTTCCATTCCTCCCCCTGAATGCTAACAGACCTGGCCCATACCATTTAAAACACAATACCTGTCTCTTAGGTTAATTTACAAGTCAATCTGTTTCACCCCAGGTATTCATCCTCCCTAGAAGCCACTTGTTGCACCTGTAATCTACCTTCTCCCCCCCTCCCTAAAAGGCATCAATAAGGTATCTGACCATCATTAAGACATTGGATTATCATTCTTGTGGTTCTCCCCATGTGCATGGCATTTGGAAATAAACATTTCTCTTATTAATCTGCGTTAATTTTGAGTTGATTTTTCAGGGGAAAAGGGCAAGTTTCTCCTCACCACACAGTAGCCAATAGGCATAGGTGACTTTTGAGCACTTGAAATGTGGCTAGTGAGGCTAAGTGAAATTTTTTTTTTTTTTTTCTGAGACAGAGTCGCACTCAGATTGAAGCAACTTCAAACTCTTGGGCTCAAGCAATCCTTATTTATCTCAGTCTCCCGAGTACCTGGTACTACAGGTGCTTAGCATGTCTGGGTAGTTTTTTTCTATTTTTTAGTAGAGAAGGGATCTTGTCTTGCTCAGGCTGGTTTTGAACTCCTAATCTCAGGGGATCCACCTGCCTCAGCCTCCCAGAGTGTTAGGATTACACTCTGAGTGAGCCACCACACCCAGCTGCAAATGAATTTTTAATTTAATCTTTTTTTTTTTTTTTTTTTATCTGTCTCACTCTGTCACCCTGGGTAGACTGCCATGGTGTCATCATAGCTCACAGCGACCTCAAACTCTTGGGCTTGAGCAATCCTGTTGCCCCAGACTGCTAAGTAGCTGGGACTACAAGTGATTACCACAATGACCAGCTAGTTGTTCTATTTTTAGTAGAGACAAGAGTCTTGACAGCCTCCCTTGAAGTGAGTTGGATGTACCCCTATGAAAGCCACATTTGACCAGGGTCACTGTTTGGAAGGTCAACAATGTGTGTCTCCTAAGAAGTCTGTCAAGAACTTTAGACTCTCTACTTTGAGGGATTAAATGCTAGTGAAGTGACCAAACCCGAATTGAGGGCAAATAAATCAGGACTGGGTCTCCTCGCAACTAGAGCATGGCTTGTAGGCCCTATACAGCAAAATCAGCATGCATGTTTTGCATCTCCTAATTCCAGAGCGCCACCTGGTGTTCAGGCAATATATTGCTTATATATTTTTTGTATTTGTTGTATTTTATTTTTTCATTTTTCCTTTCTTCAATATCAAGGGCTCCATTTTTGCTATGGTTTGTGTGCCCCTTTCTTTCTTTTTTATTTATGTCCTTTTTCTTTTTGTAGAGATTTTTCTACTTTTCTCATCTTTCTGTCATAAAGCAACAATTTAGATGTCTCTCTTTTTTTACATTTTATATAATTTTATTTCTAATTTTCTTTATCTACTTTTCTTATTCTTGTTATTTTATTATTTTCTTTTTTCTGGTCTGTTTTGTTCTATTTCATTCCGTATTTATGGGACAGCACTTCACTCTGAGGCCTGGGTTGGGGTGCCACAGTATTGGCTTGGTTCAAGAAGGCCGTGAGTCCCTGGTTGAGGACATTCTTCTAGCTTTGACCTTTGAAATGACTATATTGGTAAGATACCACTGGAACATACCCCTATATATTTTCTATATTTGGTGGAGGAGGGGTTTTGTTTTTGCTCAGGCTGGTAAGGAGCTCCTGATCTCAAGGGACCAATCTGGGCCAGCCCCCCCAGAGTCCTGGAAGTATGAGTGTGGTCAATGCACCCTGCCAAACATCACAATTACTTCTATCTTTCTCTTTCTGTCCTCTCCTTTTTTTCATTTTTTCCTTTTACCATTTTTTTCTCTTTTTATTTTTCCTTCCTTCCTTCCTTCCCTCCTTTCTTTCTTTTTTTTTTTTTTTGAGACAGAGCCTTAAGCTGTTGCCCTGGGTAGAGTGCCATGGCATCACAGCTCACAGCAATTTCCAACTCCTGGGCTTAAACAATTCTCTTGCCTTAGCCTCCCAAGTAGCTGAGACTACAGGTGCCCACCACAACGCCCAGCTATTTTTTGGTTGTAGTTGTCATTGTTGTTTGTCAGGCCCGGCTGGATTCGAACTTGCTAGCTCTGGTGTATGTGGCTGGCGCCTTAGGTGCTTGAGCTACAGGTGTGGAGCCTTTTTCTCTTTTTCTTTGTTTTCTCCCCTCTTGTTCTTTACTCTTCTCTCTTTTAGCCCTATAACAAAAAGCCACTCCAATGCCTAATCACAGAGACAAGGTAATTTAAAGAGGAGAAAGTAAGAGGAAAAACTAGGAGAAGAAAAGGAATGAGGAAAAAAAAATACAGATGAGGTGGAACCAACAAAAAAATTCTGGCAACATGAAAAACCAGAACATATCAACCCCCCCACCCCCAATCAGAAACAAAAAAGGGGAAATAACAACACATACCACACAGATACAAGAGATTATCTCTTACTACTACAAGAAATCCTGTGCTCAGAAATTTGACAATATGGAGGAAATGGACCAATACCTGGAATCACATCATCTCCTTAGACTTAACTGGGAATAAATAGATCTCTTGAACAGACCAATATCAAGAACTGAAATTGAAGAAACATTGAAAATGCTCCCAACAAAATGCTCCCAGATGGCTTCACACAAGAATTCTATCAAACACTCAAAGATGAGCTTGTGGCTCGGCACCTGTAGCTCAAGCTCCTAAGGCACCAACCACATCTACCCAAGCTGGCAGGTTCAAATCCAGCCTGGGCCTGCCAAACAACAATGACAACTACAACCAAAAAATAGCTGGGTGTTGTGGTGGGCGCCTGTAGTCCCAGCTACTTGGGAGGCTGAGGCAAGAGAATCACGTAAGCTCAGGAGTGGAAGATTGCTGTGAGCTGTGATGCTATGGCACTCTACCCAGGGCAGCAGCTTGAGGCTGTGTCTCAAAGAAAAGAAAAGAAAACAAACAAACAAACAAAAAAAAAAAACAAAGCTCAAAGATGAGCTTGTCCCTAAGTTGCAGAACTTTTCTAAAACACTGAGAAGGAAGGAACCTTCTCCAACATGTTCTATGAAGCAAACATCTCCCAGATACCCAAAAGGACCCAACTAAAAAGGAGAACCACAGACCAATTTCAGTAATGAATATCAATGCAAAAATACTGAATAAAATCCTAGCAAATAGAGTATGGCTACACATTAAAAAATATATACATTGGCTCTGTGCCTGTGGCTGAAGCGGCTAAGGCACCAACCACATACACCTGAGCTGGTGGGTTCGAATCCAGCCCGGACCCACCAAACAACAATGACAGCTGCAAACAAAAAACAGCCAGGTGTTGTGGTGGGAGCCTGTAATCCCAGCTACTTGGGAGGTGGAGGCAGGAGAATCACTTGAGCCCAGGAGTTGGAGGTTGCTGTGAGCTGTGATGCCACAGCACTTTACCCAGGGTGACAGTTTGAGGCTCTGTCTAAAAAAAAAAAAAAAAAAGAAAGAAAAGAAATATATAGAAATATATATATATCACTATATATCACTTTTTATCTATATATATCACTATATATCACTATATATATATCACAATCAAGTAGGCTTTATTTATCCCAGGAATGCAAAGTTGGTTTAACATATGCAAATCCATAAATTTAATTCACCATATAAATAGAAGCAAAAACAAAGACCATATGATTCTCTCAATAGATGCAGAAAAAGCATTTGACAAAACTCACCATCTTTTTCTAGAACACTTAAGAAAATAGACATAGATGGAACACTGAAGTCATCTATGACAGACCCACAGCTAATATCATACTGAATTGAGTAAAAATGAAAGCTTTTCCACTTAGAACTGGAACCAGAAAAGGATGTCCGTTATCACCACTACTATTCAACATAGTGCTGGACGGTCTAGCCAATGTAGTTGGGCAAGAGAAGGATATAAAGGGCATCCAAATGGGAGAAGAGGAGG
>CAUYPK010083903.1:0-13117 GCA_963574355.1 Loris lydekkerianus | reverse complement strand
GTCTGGTACTGGCACAAAAACAGAGAGGTAGATGTCTGGAACAGAATAGAGAACCAAGAGATGAACCCAGCTACTTACCGTTATTTGATCTTTGACAAGCCAATTAAAAACATTCAGTGGGGAAAAGACTCCCTATTTAACAAATGGTGCTGGATGAACTGGCTGGCAACCTGTAGAAGACTGAAATTGGACCCACACCTTTCACCATTAACTAAGATAGACTCTCACTGGATTAAAGATTTAAACTTAAGATATGAAACTATAAAAATACTGGAAGTGAGTGCAGGGAAAACCCTTGAAGAATTTGGTCTGGGCGATTATTTTATGATGAGGACCTCCCCGGGCAATTGAAGCAGCTTAAAAAATATACCACTGGGACATGATCAAACTAAAAATCTTCTGCACAGCCAAGAACATAGTAAGTAAAGCAAGGAGACAGCCCTCAGAATGGGAGAAGATATTTGCAGATTATGTCCGACAAAGGTTTAATAATAAGAATCCACAGAGAACTCAAACGCATCAGCAAGAAAGAACATGTGATCCCTTCACAGGCTGAGCAAGGGAATTTGAAGGGAAACTTCTCTGAAGAAGACAGGCACACGGCTTACAGACATATGAAAAAATGCTCATCCTTAATCATCAGAGAAATGCAAATCAAAACTACTTTGAGATATCATCTAATTCCAGTAAGATTAGCCCATATCACAAAATCCCAAGACCAGATATTTTGGCGTGGATGTGGAGAAAAGGGAATACTTCTACACTGCTGGTGGGAATGCAAATTACTACATTCCTTTTGGAATGATGTTTGGAGAACACTTAGAGATCTAAAATAGATCTGCCATTCAATTCTATAATTCCTCTACCAGGTATATACCCAGAAGACCAAAAATCACATTATAACAAAGATATTTGTACCAGAATGTTCATTATAGCCCAATTCATAATTGCTAAGTTATGGAAAAAGCCCAAATGCCCATTGATCCATGAATGGATTAATAAATTGTGGTATATGTACACCATGGAATACTATGCAGCCTTAAAGAAGGAGACTTTACCTCTTTCATGTTTCTATGGATGGAGCTGGAACATATTCTTCTTAGTAAAGTATCTCAAGAATGAAAGAAAAAGTATCCAATGTACTCACCTCTACTATGAAATTAATTTATGTTATTCATATGAAAGCTATAACCCAGTTATAAGCTAGGAATATGGGGATGAGGGAGAAGGAGGGAAGGAGGGGTGGATGGGCAGAGGAAGAGTGATTGGTGGGATTACATCTATGGTGCCTCTTACAAGGGTACATGTGAAACTTAATAAATGTAGAATATAAATGTCTTAACAGAATAACTAAGAAAATTCCAGGAAGGCTATGTTAACCAGTGTGATGAAAATATGTCAAACGGTGTATAATACCTGTGTATGGTACCCCATGATTACATTAATGTACACAGCTATGATTTAATAAAAAAAAAAACTAAACATTTTTACCACGTGATCTAGCAGTCATGTCTTTGATATTTATCCAAAGGAGTTTAGTACTTATGTCCACACAAAAACCTGAGCTAGAACCTATTCATAATGACCAAATTCATAAGCAACCAAGGTACCCTTCAGTAGATAACTGAATAAACAAGTTGTGGTATTTCCAAACAAGGGAATAATATTCAAGGATTAGAAATAAACCATTTATCAAAATATGAAAAGACATGGAAGAACTGTACATGCATGTCTCTATGTGAAAGAAGTCAATCTGAATTGGCTACATATTGTATGATTCCAACTATATGACATTCTGGAAAAGGCAAAACTGTGGAGAGAGTAAAAAGTTCAGTGGCTGGCAGAGTATCAGGGTGAGGGAGGGAAGAATGAACAGGTGGAGCATGGGGCATTTTGGGCGGTGAAACTAAAGTGCACCATGAAGTGGATGCATGTCACCATACTATTGTCTAAACATACCAAAAGTGAACTTGAATGTAAACTATGGACTTGGGGGATAATGATGTGTCAACAGAAGTCCATTGATTGTAATATATTCACCATACTAATGCAGGATGTTAATAATAGAGGAAACTGAATTTGTTGGGAGTGAGGGGCGTCTATGAGAACTTTGTACTTTCTGCTCAGTTTTTTTATAAACTTAAAACTTTTCTTAAAAAAAAAAAAGAAGGCTGTATAGGCTAATGATGGGGTAGAACAGAGGGGAGACATCCAAGGGGCTGGGGTTTCTTCTGCAGCTGTAATAGATACTGAAGTAGAAGGTTGCTGATATCACCATCCCAGGAGCAGTACTTAGCATCAGGTCCAAAGGACACGTGGGAAACCAAAGACAAGAATTTCAAATCTCTAGAGGAGTTTGTAAGTATACCGAATAAGGTGTATAGGGCAACACGAGATTGAAGCCGTCCAGATGGAAATCGTAAAACACAGCAGGTTATCATGACTGCAGGATTCCGTGTGAGCTGGCTGGTTCAGAGGCACAGGGTCCCGCTGGGCTGGAGTTGCCTGTTTCAGGAGGGATGTATACTAGTGGGACCGCTCCCTGGGAAGGCTACATACAAACACGTGTGTGTACATTTCACCCACACACATACATTATGCGTATGCACACACACATAGACAGACATGTTTTTATATGAATACACATACACACAGAGAAGGATAATTTTATATACCGATGCAGGCTACCAAGAATATGCAAGAGTATGATGAAGCACAACAGTGGCAGGTGGAGGGAGGAGATTAACTGCTCAGAGTGGTCAGGCAAGGTCTCTGTGGGGGAGACCATTGAGGTGATACTTGAAAGATGCCAAGAGAGCAGCACTAAGAATAGCTAAAGAAATAATGTGGTGAGCAAAGTACATATTGTTATAGTTGATTGTCAATATCCTGCCAGTTCCCTGGGATGCGTGGGAGCACCTGTGCATGCGTGTATTATAAGGTAATGAGGACAGAGGGAAGGGAATCCCCAGAAACCAGAGGAAGGTCAGCACAGAGACTATTTCAAAGATTGGGTTTTTACCAAGTAAGAAGGACACGGGACTCTTGAAATTTACCAAGAATGAAATTAGATACGTTTTTCTGGTACTGGATCTGATGAATAGTTTCCTGACTAACCTGGAAAAGTTTTGTTATTTTACCACGTTAAAAAAAGATAAGCTGGTGAGAATTATTCAGGATAAAAATTTCTTATAATCTAGGATTTTAAAAAAATTGAAGGATTCAATTAGTTAGCATAAGCTGAGCACTTGTCTGAGTGGAATGTTGATTTGCATGACAATTTTTTTTTCTGTCAATAGAGGTGACAAGAAAAGAGCATGGCTTGGACATCCGTGAAAATGAGCGGGCTGTGCGCATGTTGGAGCACATGTGGTCTTGGTCCTGAGGGAGACACGAAGAGACGAAACACGTTCAGTCATGCAGGCTTTGCAAATATACACAGAGAGCTGGGGCAGCAAAGAGCAAAGCCAAGTGAGGGAGCAGGGAATGGGGGAGAGGGCAGTGTGATGGGGTGGGACTTAAGAGAAAGAGAGAGAGAGAGAGAAAGAGACACAGAGTCCCTTAGCATATGACTTGGAAAAGAATATTTAAACCCTAAACTGGAGAGATTGATGAAGAAATTATGAGATTTATGAACAAAACTTACTAAGCGATGCACATTTCTCACCTGATGGAGGGAAGACCAGCACAAAGCTGCAAATGCCTTATGGAATGTCACCTTTAAGTGATCAGAAGTGTCGGATTCCCCCTTCTTCCAAATCTATGCTCTTCTTCTCATCTTTCTTTTCTGTGAAAAGGGTAGAAACTCATCCAGTTTGTGATGCACTCTCACTTATTTCCAAAGGTCTATCCTTCTTTTTCTTTTTTTTTTTTTTTTATTGGTAGCCTTCAAATGCTTGCCCACTGTGGTTCGAATCTGTTTGGAGAGGGTTGCCGGGTTTTTATCCCTGAGAAATGTTTACATGGCCTTTTACATGATATACCGTGTAGAATTTTTGTTGCCTTCGGAGTTCTACAACTGCAACTTCTGTCAAACAATCTCTCTGTATGTTGCATGTCTGCAAGCTTAAATTCCAGGACACCTATTCAATGCAATGAAATTAAGTAATAATTGAAGTAGATACTAGCTGCTTCAGCACAAAAGGTTTTATTTTAGTGTATTTTTAGAGATTGGTACAACCCTCTGATACAAAAATACTAAATCACCAGAAAAAAAAAAATCAGTAGTGTTGTAAAATGTGTGAGAATGGAGAAAAGAACAAAGGACTTTTCTCCAATCAAATGCAAATGCAAATGACCCGCAAGATTGGGAAAACCTTCTTTCTCCTGACAATGAACATTTTCATACAGTGAAATCCGTTTTGGAAACTCATTAGTAAACGCTGTGATCTTCTTATTTTCTATAGTCTGGTTATTTCAAATTGATTAGGAGACCTCTGATGTGGGAGAGTGAATCACTAAGCTACCCCAGGTATTCCTGTAATTGGTTATCATGCTTAATTACAAATGTTTCAGCACAACCAATTTATTCTGGACCAAGTTTCCCTTGCTATTCTGCTTGCCGCTCTTACTGGTGGTGTTTTCTGTTTTCAGGGAAAGAAAAGAGAGAAAAGGCAAATTAAACGCTTCCTATGTATGTTTTGATGCTTAAAAAAGCAGATTAATAGACTGAGGAATTCCTTCAAAGTACCCTATTGATAGTAGTAGTTGAAAATGAGTGAAATGGAAGCATATGTGTATTAGTTTTCAGAGAGAGGTCATTCATTGCAAACTGTTAACCAATCTCTTCTGGTTCTATTATTTCCATTAACGGGTGTCGGGAGCTGGAAGTTCAGCTCTTGCATCTCTCGCCTCCTGCCTTAGTGCTCACTGACCTTCATGTATTCAATCCCCTTGCTCCTGAGCTCATCAGAAATAAATGGACTAGAATGGGACAGAATATGACTCCACGTAGTGCTATTCATAGTCTGGTGATCCTGAGGACCAGAGCGTGTGGCCGGTTATGCCAGTGTCCCAGGCTGCAGGTGGGGTGCACATTGTGTCTTCTGTAGCCTCTCAGCCACAGCCTGGGGAAAGTCAGAGTCATATAACGACAGATGAGACCCTGGTGAGGGTCCCGGTGTCGTGTCTCCTGCCTCGGCAGGATCAGTGAGGACCAAAGGGAGATAGCAAGGACCTGTCTTTGACATTCTGTGATCAGAACGGGATGTAAGAACATGTGGGCTTCTTTTTAGGCCATCCCTGCTGAAAACTGCACGTTGTTAAGGGAGCTGCTACCTATTAAGAAGTGTCTTCTTTCTAGTGGCAGGAAATATTTTGGCACAAAAGCCATACATGTATTACCTGATACAAACATTGATTTCTGACGAGGACTTTTTAAAAAAATTTCAGGTCAATCTGAGGGTACAAACAATGAAGTTACAATATCCAAATATGTTGGGTGGATTTCCTCTTGTAGCTGTGTCTGTGGCCGTAAAGGTGTGCCATCCTAGGACTTCAAATGCAATCATGGTTGCTATTATACACGTTGAAGTAAACCTTCTAATGAAGTGAATTTTTAAAGTCTGTACTGCTAAGGAATAGGAGGGATTAAATTTGAACTAGTTTGATTCCCCGTTGGTAAAATTTACTGCATATTTATAGGAAATTAAACAAACAAAACACAATAAAACATTGCTGCTCTGGGTGGCTTTTTCAAATAATTTAGCCTAACTTATTTTACAGATGACAGAGAGTGAGAGAAGTCATGTGACTTTCTTGAAGGTTAGTTAGTGACTGAGCTGAAACCAGAACCTCCCTTTACTGCAGGTGTACAACACGCCTGATAGAAAAAAATTTTCTGTTTTCTCTGTATTCCCCAGATCCAGTATTCTCCTATGTCAGGAATTTTCTGTCCCTATGGAATGATTTTTCTACTTTTGTCCTGATGATAGACAGGAATTGATGATAATAATACAGCACAATAGATTACCAAGAGTGACATTTCTCATTTTTCAAAATTTATCACAGCGTGTAATGAAACTGTTTGATTCCTGAACACTCAAGTACCTAGAGCAGGTATTTTTCTTTTGTAGCAAAGATATCTATTTTACAGTTCTTAGAATTTACTACCAGCACATCAGTAAACTTCTGTAAATCATTATGTAGGGCGAGAATTAATTTTGAGAAAAGTAGCCATTGGCAACATTCAGATAAGTGTGTGAGAAAACATTCCAAATGGGGATTTTATAGTCACTGAAGGAAAAGCTCTTCTGTTATATTAGAGCTGCCAAAAGAATTCAGAACTCTAAAGATCCAAATGACAGCAAAGCAGATTGAAGCTACTCTTTGCACCACGTTCTCTTTTCTTTATGCATTCAGGGCTGTGCATCAAGAAAACTTACATGCGAGGGGTGCAGAGCAGATCCAATTATACAGAGCTCCAGCTAATGTCTGACGCTTTAAGTACTTTTCAGAATTTTTGTAGATCGCTATAGAGCCACCTCTCAATTTCTCAAAGTAATGAGAAAAACCTCGGAATACATTACCCAAAACCCCATAGAATGAAGTAATTAGCATTCATTACCAATTTTATTTCAATGGCTAATTGCACTTCACACTCAGATACTGGTACCAAAAACTGGACAGTCAAGAAGCAACTATGATCATTTATTATAGGAATATGGAGAGAACGGCTGAAAGGAGGTTTGACTGCTTTAAAAAGTCTGCAAAAATTTGCACATAGTTCGGTAAAGTGCTGTGATCCTTTCAAGACTGGACCTGGGCACTGGGGAATGCAACGGGGGCTGGGGCTGGGAGGGGCCAGGTGCCCATTGGTGATGGTTAGGACGGGTACCCATGAAATTTGAGAAGTGAGTGGAGCAGGGAAGGAGTGGCCGTGGGGGAAGGCGCTGGTAGTGACATTTGCGCACGTGCGCCTTCTGACACCCAGGGGTGTCTAATTGGGGATGAGAAAAGATTCCAGAAGCTTGGGCATGAGTGTCTACTGAGAATGCGAACTGAGGACATTTCTATTTGAGGGACGTGCTTTTGATTTTCTACTCAGACTCTCAGGAGGCAGAAGACTCCTGTAACCTTTGTGTGAAAATACCAGAGGGCTGCAGATGTACATGAAAGTAACTCTTATCTTCTTGACTTCCTTAGGTATATTACCACATCAGTGGACTAGGGAGAAAGACGTTCACTGGAATCTTCACTCAGGCCAGTTCCCGAGTCCTCTTACAAGCCAGGCGCTGTGCTAGGAGCTTTTGGCTACAAATAGGGGGTCCCTGGCAAGAAACAGAAAGCACATAAAAACAGAAAATTTGGGAAGGATATAAAAATAGAAAAATTTGAAAATGGGTGGATGTTGTGTAGAAAAACCAGAAGGGATGTGTTACCTTAGAGCTAGGAGGAGGAGAATACTTTCATGTCCCCTAAGCTGGGACTCGAGAGAGGAGGGCTGCCTCTCAGAAATTCTAACTCGATGGAAAGACAGTTAGTGAACAGCAACACTGTAGAGAGACAGCTGAGGGAACAAATATTGCCCTCCGACTCTCCTTTCTCCATAACAGAAACCAGAGGAGAAGGGAGCTCCTTGGTGCAGTCCATTCATCTTTTGGTGGACAGATCAGGCTGGAGAAGGAGAGACAGCAGATAGGAGAGGAAGGCGCCAAGAACGCATTCTTTCTCTGATTGCACAGCCAGTCTGGGGTACCTAGTGTAAAGTGGGGTCTGCAAACCACAGGCCCAACCTCAGCTGGCTGAAGTAGGAGAGGATGTGGGGGTCCCATCGCACAAGAGCAGCAGAGCCAGGTTCAGGGAGGATACCACAGCTGCCTGCTGCAGGCTCACATCTCAGGCACACTGGTCCAAGACTCCAGCCCTGTCTTCATGGCCAGAGATCCTTCCTCAAAGACTTCTGTCCCTTGTTTTGCCAGCAGCTAATTCCAAGCAGGGCGTATGTCTATGACGGGCAGAACCTCAGTCTCCTGACTGAGCATTGCTACAGGGAGGGCGGGAGAGTGAACCCCTGGGATTATTAGCTTTCTGCAGAGCGGGCAGTGTCTCTCACAAGAATTTAGGTGAGGAATTTCTCTAAATTTAGAAACAAGGATCTGATGCTGGGTGGTGGATGGCCAAAAAGCGTACCAGAAGTCTACCACACTTAGGTTTTATGAGCTCCATTTTCAGATGAAGAACTGGGGTTGAGAGGGGCTGAAAACCTAGCCACCTTTACAGCTTTTGTTGGGACTCAAAACCTCCACTGCAGGTTTTGGCTCTTTCTGCTTTGTCAAAATTTCTCTCTTACTCTTACAGATAACTCCATCTGATTTTCACTTTAGTGACTTTTTTTTTTTCTTTTTAAGACAGCACTAGATATTTTTTTGAAAGTGCAAATGATTCTAAAATTGACTTGGATGAAGAAATGTATGAGAAAAACATTTAAAAAGAAAGGAAAAAAAGAATAGCAAGAGGGATGCTTTTCCAGTATCACAACATAATAAAATGCTGTTGTAGCTGAAATAGTGTGGGCATGTTGGGGGCCTCCGCAAGAAACAGCAAGCACACACAAAAAATGGGAAATTTGGAAGGGTATAAAAATAGAACAATTAAAAAATGCGTGGTATTGTGTAGAAAAACCAGAAGAGGTTGTGTATTACCTCAGGGCTAGTAGGAGTAAAGTGTCTTCACGACTCCTACTACTGGGATAGCGGATTAACACAATAGACTAGAAGTTCTAAAAATAGATCCACATTCGTATAGCCCTTCATGATGTGATAAAAGTAGCATTTTAATAGTGAGTAGATAGGAAATTTGTTGGGGCAATCTATTGACAATTTGATTTCAAAACATAACATCTTATGCTAATTACAGTAAATGTTTTAATATGGAAAATGAAAAGAACAAAAGAAAATATAGGTATATACTATAATAATCTTGATTGGTATGAAGAATTCTAAGTATGGTACCAAAGGCTGGAAGACAGAGAAAATGATTGCTAGATTGGAGTATATAAAAATTAAAAATTTCTCCTTGGCAATAACAACATGGATAAATAGTCACTTGGAAAATATTTGCAAAGTGTATGAAATAAATGGAATAATATTTTTAGCATGTAAATAAAAAACCCACTAAAGAAGATATGAAAATGAATGATTAACATGTGAAAGGCTCTTAAGTCTCATTTGCAGTAGTACGCAAATAAATTCACATTACAAGAAAATTAACAGAGATTAAAATAATTAATGATGTCCAAGGTAGGCACAGGAGCTAGGGAGGGATTTTTATTTTATACTATGCTAGTCAGAGACAAACTTAGATTATACTTCTGGAGAGTTATTTGGCATTATATACTGAAATTCCACTTCTGGGATTTTTTTTTTTTAATCAGAAAATAATCCAATAAATATACAAGCCACACAAGGATTAACATTACAGTGCTTATTTATAATAGGAAAAATTAGTAAAAGAACCACAATATGTTCATAAACTTGGGATAGATTAATGGCTTATGTACATTTATAAAGTGGAATACCACTTAGCCATGAGAAGGCAGGTATCTACTTATTAATACCAAAAATAGATCCATTATATATTAATATTTTTAGTTGAAAAAAGCGGGGTATAAAGTACTATGAATAAAACATGTAATATTTGTGAGAAAAATAAGCATATTTAGATGATATCTCATCATTGTTTTAATTTACATTTCCCTGATGGTTAGGGATATTCAGCATTTTTTCATGTGATTTTTGACCATATATATGTCTTTTGAAAACTGTTTGTTCATGTCTTTTGCCCACTTGTTGACAGGGTTATGGAAGTGTTTTTTCCTGAGGTTTTGAGTTTTATGTAGGTTCTACATATTAGTCCCTTATTGGAAGAATAGTTGGTGAATATTTTTCCCATTGTTTATTCACTCTGTGGATGATTTCTTTTGCTGTGCAGAAGCTTTTTAATTGCATTAGGTTTTATTTATTTTTGTTTTGTTGCATTTGCTTTTGAGGCCTGAATCATGAACTCTTTGCCTAGGCCAATGTCCTGATGAATTTTCCCTGATTTCTTCTAGAATTTTTTTAGTTTTAGGTCTTACATTTTTTAATCCATCTCAAGTTAATCTTTGTATATGATGAGAGATAGGAGTCCAGTTTTATTCCTCTGCATGCAGCTACCAAATTTTTCCAGCACCATTTATTGAATAGGCTGTCCTTTTTCTAGTCTCTGTCCTTGTCAACTTTGTCAAAGTTCAGTTGGCTTGAGCTATGTGGTTTTATTTCGGGGTTCTCTGTTCTGTCTCGTTATTCTATGTGTCTGTTTTATACCCTAACAATGCTTGTAGCATAACTTGAGGTCAGGTAATGTGATGCCTCTAACTTTGTTCTTTTGCCTATAATTGCTTTGGCCGTTTGGGTTCTTTGTTGGGTCTGTTGAATTTTAAGATTGTTTTTTCTAATTCTGTGAAAAATGACATTTGTATTTTGATGGAAATTGCATTGAATCTTCAGATTGCTTTGGACAGTAGGCATACTAGCTGGAATAACTATAATTAAACAGTCAAAAAATATTAGATAATGCCTAAGATGTGAAGAAGAGGAAATGCTTGTATGCTATTGGTGAGAATGTAAATTAGTGTGACCTCTATGGAAACAGTATGTTGATTTCTGAAATAACTAAAACTAGAATTATTATTTGAGCCAGCAATCCTAATATGGATATCCTTTCCCAAAGGAAAAGAAGTCATTCTATAAAAAAGGCACTTGCACTTGTGTATTTATGGTAGTACTATTCATAGTAGCAAAGAAATGGAATCAATTTATGGAAATGTAATCATCAACCAATGACAGGGTAAAGAAAGCATGGTACATATATACCATATATAGGGAATACTACTAAGCCATTAAAAATGACATCATTTCTTCAGCAACATGGATGCAACTGGATGCCCTTTATTTTAAGGCAAATAACTCAAGTGAAATAACTCAGAAACAGAAAGCTAAATACTGCATTTTCTCACCTATAAGTGGAAATTAAAAAATGTGTGCACATGACACAGAGTGAAACGTCATTGACCAAAGGGTTAGTGAGGGTGTGGGAGGGAGGTGAGGGGGGAAATCTTAATGACAAGAATGAATCCTTTTCAGGTGACTGTTACACTAAGAGGCCAGCCCACATCTGCACAGTATATTGATGTAACAGAACTGGACTTGTCTTGTTCCCCCTAAATCTAAAAAACTTATTTTAAAAAAGAAATAAAAATTAGAAAAAGCACTGGGAAAATTATGCCTTAAAATGTAAACGGTGTTTATTGGGTTCCATCCCAAATGTCCATTATTTTTCCTTTATTCATTTCTATGATTTGTAACTGTTTTATAATGAACATAGATAAACATAAAGAGTAAAAAGTCATGTCTATTTTAAAAGAATGAATATCTATCTTTATTTCATCATTAGGCCCAACATATGAAGACTAAACTTTCATGTTCCTATGTTGAATGACTTTTCTAGTCTGTGTGTGTGTAAGAAGGCAGTAAGAAGCTATGAAGGGGCGAGAAAGAGAGAAAGTGGGAGAAGACAAGAGTGATTTCTCTTCATTTGCAGACCTCAGAGGACCCATGTCCTCGTTTTTACTCAGAGGCCCTAGTCCTATGTACAGCTGTGCAGTCACCTGGTCTAGAGACAGCTGTCCCATGCCCTCTGCTTGGCCCTCTGCCCCACAGCATTACTGCACTCCCCTGACAGGACCCGAGAGCCACAAAGCAGGCGAGGGGCACCCCTGAAGCCGGATAACCTTCTCCTCGATCACTGGACATTGAACTGCTGTACTCTGGAGATGTGTTCATTTTATAGTAGATCAGAACAGTCTTTGATGCAAATAGAAGAAAATGAGGCATTGGGAAAAGACTATTGTTAAAGGAGAGGATTCAGGGATGGACCAATGCTTGTCACCTCAAAAGCTCCTAACTTTTCATTCTAGAACTTTAATATTCAAATCAAGTGAATCAAGCTTCCAGGCCACGCACTGACACGTACCTGGGCCCTTCCCAGTGTGCTCCCCCACAGCCAGGGTGGTTGTCCTGGGAGAGCTCACACCACTCCGTGGTGGGTGCTTGTAGACTGATTCCTACAAATGGTCTACCTTGGCTCCTGAGTCTCCGCTTTCCTATTTCTCCCTCTTTTTATTCCTGAAATCTCAGCGATACGTGGTCCAAGCCTGCTATGGGCCGTCGACTTTTTACAGCAGCTCTCAAGTGCAACAGTAAAAGACATGAGGATGGTAAATTGTTAAGATAAATTTAAACTGAGCTCTAAATATTTCTTAAATTTAATTGGTGTTTAGGAATCCTTCTTTTTCTCAAACTGTCTGACATATTGTCTCTTCTTCAATTCTTGGGACCCTCACCCTTTCTATTTCAAGGGCAGAAATTCAGAATGTCTTTCCAAAGGAATTGAGTTCTCTCTCTTTCAGTGCAGGAAGTAGGAGGAGCTCACCTTTCTTATCTAAAAATTCCCTCAAGATGCTTTCCTAAATGAAAGAAATCTTTCCTGAAGATTACTTGCATTGCTTCCAAGTTTGTGATAAGAATTGACTAACTTTTCATTTTTTTCCATCATATAATACCAGATCGAGATAAGACTAGAGGAGGACCAAGGTATTTTTGGTATCTTTATTCTATCGTGAGATCTTTCTTAGTTCTCAGGGGCTTCTCTGTAGGCCAAGTTAATGTTGGTACCAAATGGACTTTCACTTTGGGACATCGCAGGGAACAAAGAGGACCTCAAAGTTGAGAACGGAGGGCTTTCTCTACTTGGCTGTTCTGAAACGGAATTGATAAAGAAGGATGCTTTTAATCAATGCACTTTTTAAATTATAGCTGTGTACATTAATGCAATCATGGGGTACAATGTGCTGGTTTTATATACAATTTGAAATATTTTCATAACAGTGGTTAACATAGTCTTCATGGCATTTTATTAGTGTGTTCTGACATTTAATTTCTGCATTTAGTAAGTTTCACCTGTACCCTTCTAAGATCTGTTCATTTTCAGAGTAATATTTTTACAAAGCAAATATGAAACTCTACAGTGGCTTCCTATTACATACAAAGTTCAAACTCCTTAACATGTTTGATTCTTA
>CAUYPK010083893.1:0-18863 GCA_963574355.1 Loris lydekkerianus | reverse complement strand
ATATCTCAAAGTAGTTTTGATTTGCATTTCTCTGATGATTAAAGATGATGAGCATTTTTTCATATGTCTGAAGGCCGCGCGCCTGTCTTCTTTGGAGAAGTTTCTCTTCATATCCCTTGCCCAGCCTGCGATGGGATCCCTTGTTCTTTCCATGCATCTTCTCGGATCACCATGGAATAAGACTCAAGCTGAGAAACAGCAGGAATCTGCATACACTTACAATGTGATTTTTTTTAAGAGAGAGGGTCTTGTTCTGTTACCAAGGCTGGAGTACAGTGGCACTCTCATAGCTCACTGCAATGTCAAACTCCTGAACTCAAGCAATCCTTCACCCTCAGCCTCCCATAACTGGGACTATAGGCACACACAACCAGCTTTACTTTTCTGTAGAGACTCGGTCTCACTATGTTGTCAGGTTGATCTTGAACGCTCCATTGATCCTCCCACATTGGCCTCCCCAAGTACTAGGATTATAGGCACAAGGCACCACACTCAGCCCAGTATGATGTTTTGATATATATATGTGTGTGTGTGTGCATGTGTGTATACACACAAAATATGGAATAATTAAATCAAGCTAATTAATATACCTATAACTTCACTTAACTATCATGTTTTATGGTGAGACATTTGAAATGTACTGTCTTAGTTGTTTTGAAATAACCAGTACATTATTATTGACTATAGTTCTCCTGTCTATCTGATACTTCGTACCCTTTTATCAACAACTCCCCATTCCCTCCCTCCTGACAGCCCAGCCTCTGTTAACCATCATTCTGCTGTCTACTTCTATGAAAGCAACTTTTTAAGATTCCATATACAAGGAAATTATTTGTCTTTCTGTGCCTGGCTTAACATACCTCCTCTTCATGCTCTTGGAATGTTGGATTATCTACCATGCTTCCTTACCTAGCTTTGGTACATCCAGTCTAATCTGGAGGTGTGCTTATATGCATGTGTGACTGTGTGGAAGGGAAGTTATTTTATTTAAAAGTTTGATTCCTTTCTGCCAATTCTCTATAAAAACTGCAACAGAACCAAAATCTTCAAGGAAAGCATTTTTAGAAGAGAATAAAATGTGTATGTAATAGGAAAGAATTTTCCATAGAGTACTACTATCCTAGAATACTTTGAAAAAGAAGGGGGTGGGGATTGGACAGGAAAGGTACTATATCTACTTTCCAGAGATTTACAACATACAGTAACATGACAGAAGCTTTTTGAGGTCTTTTGATACAGATCATTTAACTTTTTCTTCGATATAATTCTATACTGAAGAATATACAAATGTTAACTACACAGTCTCATGATGCACTCTTGTGCCCACATCCTCAAACAAGATATAGAATATTTCATCAGTCTAAAAAGTTTTCCCAGAATCCTTACCAGTCTGTCCCCTTTTCCCTTTCTCCCCTTTCTACAGGCAATCACAATTCTGATTTTCATCCTCCCAGAGTATGGGTAGTTTCAGTTGTTTGTGATTACCCACGCTTACTGGGTAATCTTTTTTTAAGTAATATTTATTAATATTATATTGTATTGTGGAATATATTTTGAAAATGCTGGGTTATCATTTTATAGCTTTCAGTGAATTTTCATATAATCTGATTTAACTCAAAATAATAAAATAAGGACTCTTTAAGTGCTGAAAATGAAGAATATAGGACATGAACTAGTGGGAAAAAAGCTGGTTTCAAAAGAACAGGAATAAAATTATAAAAATAAACATGAAAAATATCATAATTAAGATGTATGTGATTTCAAAACATCCTTTGAGAAGATTGTAGAGAACACAATTCTTTATATGCTGTCAGGCTCAAAAACATTGTTTAGTATCTTTAATAAAAGGATGTTCTAAGGTATAAAACTTAAAGCTCTTGATATGGACATCAGTTTTTTTAATTAAGTGACAATGATATATAATATATGTATAAAAGACATCATGATGTTTTGATGTTAGTGTATATTGTGCAATAACTAAATCAAGCTATTTAACGTAAGTATTACCTCACATACTTATTTTTGTTTTTTTGTGATGGGAACAATTAGTCTCTACTGTCAGCAATCTTCAAGTAGATATTCTTATTAACTATAGTCACCATGATGTATAACAGATCTCTTGTATTTACCTCTCCTGAATAACTGAAATATAGTGTCCTTTGACCTATATCACCCTAAGTCTTTGACCTGTATTCCCTCAAAATAGTTTTTTATAATCACCATTTTACTCTCTGTTTCTATGAGTTCAACTTACTTACAATCTGACGATAACAAGCATTAGCAAGGATGTGAAGAAAAGGGACCCCTTGTACACTGTTGGTGGGAATGTAAATTAATGCAGCCATTATGGAAAATAGTAAGGAGGTTCTTTAAAAAAAAAAAAAAAACTACAATATGATCCAGTAATCCTACTATGGGGTCTATATTCAAAGAAAATGAAATCAGTGTGTTGAGGATTAAGGAAGCACTCCCATGTTTAGTATGGCAAAACTCACAATAGCCAAGATATATACATCACATTTTGAGGGAAATAAATTCTCAGTTATCTAAAATATACCCAACCTGCCATAAGGAAAAAAACTAGGAATTTGGGAACTTTATTCAATTTGATTGTCTTCTACAGAGTTCACTGATTGAATTATGCTTAGTTAACCAGTTTAGAGTCTGAGAGCTTTTAACAGAAAGCTGACACAAAACCTGGTGAAGAAAAAAAAACCTGATGAAGCCTGAAGGGTTCTACAGAGACAAGCAAAAAACAAACACATAGGGCATCTCCACAGCTCAGAACAGTCTAAATCAATTGACTTCCTTATTTTCAGAAGAGCTATTGAAAAGAGAAGTAGGAAACCTATTCTCCATTTCAGTATCTAAATTTCTTAAATATAGATGACATCTATTCTTCTCTTGTGGAAAAAATTGTCCATTACTTTGACTGATACAGAGAATTTTGTGGAAGTAATGTTATCTACTCTTATCTATTTTCAATGTTTTCTTATATTTCCATCTTTTCATTTCTTTGGATATATCCTGAGTGTTTTCTTTATGTCTTCAGCTTATCTAGTCCTTTGTTTAATTCATCTCTTGAGGTTTTTTTATTTTTCTAATGTATTTTCTTTTTTAATAAACATACTCAGAACTAGAATTTATACCTGTTTTTTTTAATGCCTTTTTCAATATGTACTTTTTTCTTATAAATTTTATGCATTCCATTATCATTGATCATTTTTAATCCATTTATTTTTGCTTTTTTAAGGTAATTATACTATCAATAGTTTAATTTAGCTAATAGAATTCTTCCATTAGTTGCAACAACTGACGCTATCTTAGGCAGTGAATTTTTGCTCGTGCTTTGTAATTTTTGTTTAAGAGCTCATCTTCAAAAAGACTTGTCTCCCTCCCATATACTAATTATTCTGTGAGCTGTTGAGATTCCTTTTGGAGTTGTTTTCCACTTTCTTTTGATGGAGCTCCATAAGTCTCACTAGTTCTAAGCTAGTTTTAGCTTAGACTGATGTTTGTGTAATGCCTGGGTTATTCAAATTAAGATTCCATAATCAGCCCAGATTTGAACTTTCAATTTCCACCAGAGTCTTCCACCCCATGACCAAGCTAAGATTATCTGTTTTCATTTCATATCCCTCTGCTACATCCCAGGACTGTCTCTGGACCAGACTCTTCTAGATCTTTTCATAATTTGGTCAGAGTATTTCCAAATATTATCTGTATTGTACAAAGAGCTTTAGACATAAGCTTCAGACACGTTAATTCTTCCATTTTTTGTGAACTTTTTTTTAACATTAAGGAACTCTTTATAGGTGAAAACAATACAAGGTCATAATTCCATCAGAATGACTATATGCAGTGAGTGAATGGCCAAAACACAGCTTAGTATCATTTCCGTAAGCACCAAAATGTTGAGGGAGAAGGATTTGATTGCCCTCCTTGATGAAGGCTTAAAATTCTTGAATTTTCTAACCAAAAGGGAGCTAAGTGACTTTTCAGACTTTGATATTAGGGACCTCCTGCCCCTCTTCAAATCCATTATGAGACTACCATCCATGAATTTGTCTAAATCTCTTTATTATTTCTTTATATATCAAAACAGTTCCTTGCCTTTGATGTGAATAATACATTTATTATTCACTGAGTTACTTAATATTAGTCTTTAACATTTATATAAAAGCAAACTTTGATGGACAATATTTTGGGGAGGAAATCCTTTTTTTATTGTATATTATTATTTTATTTTCCTGTCTTTCACTCTCACTTTGAGATAATTGTTGGTTTGGGAACATTTCCATTAAAATATTATTTTATGTGCCATTTTTTTAAAGAAGAAGCAAAGAATAAATATTAAGATTCCATTTAGAAGTCAAACTTCCTGGATTTGAATTCAGCCTCCACCATGTACTATCACTTGTGTGACTTGGACAATCTTTTTAACCCCTACATACATCAGTTTCCACATCTGGACAAGAAGAATGATGATATTGATGATAGCACCTGCCACATAAGATTGTGGTAAGGTCAGAATTATTACACATAAAGCACTTACAATAGTCTTCAATATATGTTAGGTATTGTTATAGTTCAAATTTCCTTGAGACTTTTTGCACAAACATCTTGATAACTCAGCCTAATGATTTCATGACTGGGTTATTTTATGGGAGATTTTATGGGAAAATCTCAAGTCATACTATCTTAAGGCGTACAAAAAGAAATAATCCTATGCTATCACTTTTTACCATCTCATGCTATTTTCATGAATGGATGCCTTGCAGTAAATGAACCTGAACAATCTTTCCTTTTTGAAGTCAATACCCCTGTTGAGACTGTTCATAAGAAATCTCTTGGGAATAAAGGGACTTGAGGCAAAATAAGAACCCTTCAGCAGTGAGACCAGAGAGGGCCCTCACACATCCCTGCTGGAACCGTGGGCCAAGATAAACATGCTTGGCAAGCAATGCCTTGCTCACTCCACCCTGTCAACTAGGAGGTGAAGGGTTTAGACTGTGATATTGCTACTCCACCCAACTTCTGCTCCATTTTTAATATATCCTTGTAATAAAGGGTATTGTATCCATTTTTTAAAAAGCCTCGAAGGTGTGGCTGACAAGAAGGAAAGTAATATCCTGCCTCTGCCTCAGACGTGAAAAGTCATTCAGCTCCAGCTCCTGACTTGCCTCTCTTTCTAGCTATACAGCTTTTAGTCCAGCAAAATCAACATCCCCATACCATACCACCTGGAAAAATGCCAGAAATTGCCCCTGGCGAACACCCAGGTATGTGATTGAACACACAATGGCCTGTCATAGAAAGAATGTCAGCACACCTTGCTTTCCTCAACAAATATTCTATGCGTGAAAACCAAATGTTTGCAAGTTAAATCACTTCTTCAATGCATTAAGAATTTGCTACTTGGTTTGGTGCCTGTGGCTCAGCAGCTAGGGCGCCAGCCACCTACACCAGAGCTGCCAGGTTTGAATCCCGGCCCAGGACTGCAAAACAACAACGACAATTGCAATAAAAAATAGCCAGGCATTGTGATGGGCACCTGTAGTCCCAGCTACTTGGGAGACAAGCGAATTGCTTAAGCCCAGGAGTTTGAAGTTGCTGTGAGCTGTGATGCCAGGCACCCTACAGAGGGCAACATAGTGACACTCTATCTCAAAAAAAAAAAAAAAAAAAGAATTTTCTACTTAATGAATGCCATAGACATTTATTAAATAATAAAACTTCTTTGCAAAGTAATGACGATTCTTTAGCTTATCTGGTTTTCACATTTAGAATTTTGAAATTTGGTTTTCATGAAAGCAAGACAGACACCTATAGTTTTAGTTTCTAGTCTTTGGGTGCTCAGTTTCATTTGGGGGAATATTAGGGCATAAACCATAATGACCTCTGCAGTTCCTTACAGCTTGAAATTCACGTCTTACTAAAGCAATCTAGGAATAATTAGAGACATGCTCTCTGATTTGGTCATTTTGGATTTCTCATTGCATCCACAGTATGAGGGAATGTGCATGTCTACCATCAGTTTCTCACATATCCCCAAACAATGCTTCACAGTAGGGCTGGCCTTACTGCAGTGGTGGACATGACACCCAGAGCAAGAGCCACAATAAACTGACATTTTGAAGTACCCTCAGAAATCCCTTCCGATGGCTACCTTTCCTGCCTTATTTTTGGCCATGAAAGAAAATCATTATAAAAATCAGGAATGCTCTAACAACTAGATTAGGAACTTGTCTCTGGATATTCCTGGAGCACAACGTACTACATACAATATATTTTTTGTTCTCACTATGCCACTGATGCGTACAGGGAAAATCATATTAACTCTACTTAATAATATTAGGAGAGTACTACAAGCCAGCAGTTTATGAACAAAGCCCCCATAGATGCTCAATTTTGTGACAGAATTACTAGCCTCCACTGTTTGAAGTTGAAATGTCTGACATCAGATATGTTTTAGGTCAAAACTTTGTTTACCATCTTCAGTGAACATCATACTCTTCATCCAGGGCATTCATACATTCATCAACTCACCCTTGGAATAATCTCAAGAACAAAAGGCCCCAGCTGAAAGATAACAATTCAAACATTAATTAGATACTAAGCCACAAGCCTCCAGGCACAGTATAAGTAGAATTTTGACCACTTCTGTGGCTGAGTAAATCCTTTCACATTAGTGAAAGTTTTAGACATTTGAAGTTACAGACATAGAAATAAAAGAGTGTGTGATTCACGTCAGCATTATCACATCTCCTTAATTGTATAAATAAATGTGACAATCTATTCAAAATATCTTAAAAATTTTTAAAGGATGGATAATCATATTTGGTAATATTGATGCCTTTAGAAATAGTAGCACTGTACGTGATCATCTGGCATTAAAAAGATCATTTAAATATATTATAAAATATTTTATACCAATAAATATGATAATTTATGTGAAATTATTCCCAAACTGACATGGAAAGAAATGGAAAATCAGAATAGTCCTGTATAATTAAAGAAATGGTGTCTAATTTATAATCATTCCCACAAAGAAAATTCTACATCTAGATATAATAGCTTCACCAGTGAATTTCCATAATCAAAAGAAAAAATAACACCTTACACAAATATTCCCAAGGAATAGAAAAAATAGATAAGGGACACTTCAGTATTATTTGTCATCCAAGTATAATATTGATGCCAAAACTTGGCAAGAACATTACAAGAAAAGAAAATAACAGACACATGGATGCAAAAATTATTTTTAAAAAAAATTATCATGATCTTTTTTCCAGGAATGGAAGGGTGGTTTAAGATTCAAAATTCATTTATTATACTTTACCACATTTAAAAAAGAGAGAGTGAGAAATCACATAATAAATTCAGTAGAAAGCATTTGATAAAATTTAACACTCATTTATAATTAAAGTGCCTATTGAACCAAAGGGGCTTCCTAAATCTGATAGAGTATATTACAAAGGTTCTGTAGGAAGGATTATACTTAGTTGCAATTTTTGGAATAAGACAAAGATGCCCACTATCTCTAATTTTATTTGAATTACACTGGAGGTTCTAGTATGTGCATAAGGTAAGAAACAAAAATAAAAGGCATAATAATTAGAAAGAGGAATATACTATTATCCATTATTAGAATTAATAGCTTCATCTATCAAGCCCTTTGGAGACAAGGTCAATATTCAATATTTGTCCTCTGTGTACAAACAATAAACAAATAGAAAATGAAACTTTTAAAAGATACCATTTATAATAGCATTTAGAATATCAGTTTTAGCAAGTATGTACAAGAAATTCAAAGAATGAACATCAAGAAATGGTTGTTTCAAGAGTTATAACAATCTGATGGGACAAGTGCATAAAAATACATCCAAAATTAGTATAAATATAATTTATTTTAAATAATCATTTTCTAAAACTAATGTGTCAATCTCTCTTCTTCCTTTTGTTTTTTAGCTACTTTATTTCTCAAAGCAAAGTATAACAGCCATTTGAAAATTCACCAATATTCTTTAATAGCATCAGACAATAGATATGGCCTCCAGGAAACATTCTATGGAAGCCTTTGGTTTTAAACTGATTTTATGTCTTAGGGAAAGAGCATAAAATGATAATAAATTAATACCTGATAGTCAAGAGTACCTTAAAAGCATAACCTTGCATGAAATCAGCTTCTTCATGCAAAACATCTGATAGTATCTCACCTGAAAATTCACAACGTGTTTAGGGAAGCAATTTTGAGCTGATAGAGAACTTCTGAATACTACCTCAGGCAAAGTTGAGAATACTCAAATATTGTGTGACTTTATGATGAATTTGCTAGACCCTGGGGACAACTTGAAATTGCCTTTATACTTCTCCAGATTTTCCATAGAGTTCCCTAGCTGTCTATGGGAGGAAGAGCTAGGACTTGGCCTTTTACACACAAACCACAAATGAATTAACCAGAGTGTTGCTAGCAAAGGGACTTAAACATAAGGAGATGGGAAAATCCACACAAGTTGCCAGTGGTTTGTGAAAATAGTGAGAAAAGAAAAGGGAAGTTTCAAAAACAAACTCTTATTAGCATAATTCACATTGGACAACATGAGCGCATTCCAGTCAACACACTTCACAGACATGATCTCACTGGTCTCCCCAACATCCTTACAAGGAAATGAGGGGGACAAGCATGACACCACCCTGTAGATCAAAAACATCATTCTTCACTCCCACTTGTGGCCAGGAGTGAGTGGGATACATACAAACAGGGGAACAAATAACCATCTTCCTTGCTTTCTGACCCCTCACCATGTGGGTAAGCAAGTTTGCCTTGTCATCGCTTGAGGCCACACAATTCCCAAAACAACTTGTCTGAAATGTTGGGGACTGAGTCATTGGCCAGTGATAATCCTCAAACAACTGCTGGTTTGTTTCTCAACCATGCTGAGTTGGAAACAATACAACATGCAATGAAAGTGCCTGGGATGATCTTTTCCTCATTGGCCCAGAGAAGAGTTTTAGAAGGGGGAGACAACAGTGAATGTGGAAGGGGGGTGAATACACTAGAAGGGTAAGTTGCCAGCACTGTGCTTATATAAAGAGAAGGATTGAGTTGGGGATATAGAAGCCCATTGGGCAGCCCAAAGTTCTCCCAGACGGTAAAGTAGATCTCCATTCCCCTGTTTGGTTTGGTTTTTTCCTGCAACTTTATCTCAAGATTTGTTTCACTCCTACCTTATACATGCCATAAAAAAATATCCATGGCAGAATTGTTCAAATTCTCTATAAAAAACAAAAACAAAAAACTAGTTACTACCAATTAGAAAGTTAAAAAAAATATTGGAAAACACAGAAGTATAATTACAGAAGTTTTTTGAATAGTACATTAGGAAATACAAAATAATTTATTCAAAGTCTAACTCCTTATGATTCATTTCATTATCCTATACTTAAAAATATGTTTAGATTTTTCTTTCTCACACTAGAGATAAAAAATGACCCAAATATTGAGGGATGAAAAGCACAAATCATTCTCCCCATAAATGTTGACACACATACCCACTCTACCCACATGGCTATCCCTAGTGGATAAAGAACTCGGCAGCTTCCAGCAGACATCTGAGATGAGCACCATATGTGGTATAATAATGCATGATTTCACTAAAGCTTTCAGAGCTTGAGAAAAATAGCCTGAAGAAGAAGACTGTTCCTTTCTGAGCCAAGGTTGCAATCTTCTTTGTCCAAGATGTGCTTGAAAACACTCATTAGGTAATTGTCAAAGCTCAGGAAGATCAGTTTAAGAATATGAAATAATATTACTACTGACGTCCCTTTTCTGTGTTCAATCCAGATGGAACTGGACATGAGGAAAGTGACATTTGTAAACTATCAAAGAAAAGGAAAATGAGGAAACAAAAGCCTTCACATTTATGTTCCTTTTATAGAATTTTATTATTATTTACTTCCTATAATCCCCAGAAAATGGAAAATCTGATTCTGCAAAAATCAGATTCTGGAAAATCTCCCTCAGTCTTTCTATAATATAGTTTTCAGTCATTGTTGGATGATTGCATTTTATGTGTCTATATTGAAATCAACAACCTGAAAAGCAGTTTTTAATATCAAATAAAGAGTCTTGAAATGGAACTCAGAATACTTCACTCTTTCACCAACTTGGTGTATAACCTTGAGCAAGTCACTTAACCTCTCTAAGCCTTGCTTGCCTCCTCTGTCAAATGTGAGAGATGAGATAAATTATATCCATAGGACTTTCCAGACTATTTCACTAATCTTGTAAATTGGTTTATGTTTATATAAAAGGGTCAGTCTATTTCTGGCATGACAATGACTGAATCGGAATCTTTATTTGTGATGATAGTGAGAAAAACAGGCCAACACATTTACAAGATTAATTATTGTGGCTAAAAAACACATAAATGTCAATGGGATATATTTTTAATATCCACAAAACTTTTCATTCCTGAGTTACTTGATGAGTAACTGTTACTTCAGCCATCCCTGGTTGAGATTTTCCAGTAACTTGAGGTCAACAACTGTGAACCATATTTATTTTCTAAGAAAAATCTCTTGTATTTTCCATCTGCAAAATTTTCACACCAGCTACTTTGTTTCTTAGGAGCCAAAGGAGACTTAAAGACTTGAGAGATGGGAGGAAAAAAAAAAAAAAGATTTATGAGGAAAGTTTAAGGAAGTAGAAAGGGTTTGAGTGGGGAGTATATTTAGTCTGGAAATGAAAACCACAAAGTGTGGCTTAATAAAAGTCATCAAGACTATGAAAGACCAGCTGCCCTCTATTTCCTTAAATACTAGAATCCAAAGAAATTGCCTTCAGTTACAGCAGCGGGAAGCACTATGAGTTTATGCCAAAGAAGAATTTCTGGGCTGGGTCCCTGAAACAAGTCACGAAGGGAAATTTTTGCCACCTCTCAAGGATGTCTTAAGACTTGAGACAGGTGTACAAAGGCCTTCTGGATTCAAGCTTGTACTAAGCACATTGCATTTATTATTGCCCTTCATTTCACAACAGCCCTATGAGAAAAATGTTGCCCTTAGTCTCCTTTGATAAATGAGAAGACTAAGACTCATCATGTGGCTAGCAAGCTGGGGAGTGTGATATGAGCACAGAGGGTTGGAGCAGGCAAGCTCTTTTCACAGGAGCCTCTACTGCCACTTTGAGATGGATTGATACTCACCTAGTTCATTGCAGTTTTATTTGGAATGAGAAAAGGAACCTGTCGGATTTGACCTTCAAATGCAGGAAGACCTTTATACAAAGAAATATAAGCTGAAGTTCTCCCCCTTCACCAACTGTGAAATTAGAAATGGCTTAAGTGGTTTGGAGTTGTAGAAAGAGAGTAGAACATATGAGAACTCGTCAGTTTATGACCTCCGGCATCTCATTTAACCTCTCTGAGTTCAGTTTCCTTCTTTACCTATATGACACTACTTGTACAGCACATACATCAGAAATTCAATGGTGAATACAATCTGAAAAATTAGAAAAATAATAACTGCCACACTAGGCTATGTTTAGCCTCAGTGAGCAGGAGTTTCCTTCCCTCTTTTCTTTTGCATGACAGATTGAGGATGCAGAAGGAAGAACTCTCTGACATTAAATGTTGGGAAATGTGCTCCTGAAAGTAGAAAGCAGCTTTCTCCTGTGTACACTATGTCATTAACTTTTGTGTCTCTGTTACAGCACTTAAGGACGGTGGATAGTGGAAGACAAAATTCAATTCTTTTTGTATCTACCTAATTTGTAACAAGCGTGAACTTAGCATATAGTAGCTCCTTATTAAATAGCTGTTGAGTGGATGAATGAATTTAAAAAAATAAATGAATGGACGTTCTCAGTTGGAAAAGAAGAAGAAAACCACTTGAGAGAAAATGTAAATTAAAACTTATTTCACATACTAAGACTCATAGACCATTCATTGAAAACAGAAATAAGTGCTTTATTTAGATGCAGGAAAAGCTATTCGTTAGCCACAATTTGTAAGCAGCTTTCATGATTGGCTAAAATGTTCAGAACTCCTCTTCTCTGCAGCTCTTAAGAGACAGAATTCTAGTTTTGCAAGGGAGAGGGTTGTCTTTCTAAGAAGCCAGGTGGATAGGATCACATGAGTTCTTCCAGCCCAAGCCTCAGGGACTCAATGATTCCAAATGAACCCTTGAGATTCCTCTCAATAAAATGATTCTCTCCACTTACCCTGACTGTGACATGAATAAGCTCACATTAAAAGAAGACTCCAAATGTTAATGCAATATCGTCATATTGCAAACACTCTGTTTTTTCATATAAGTGCATGACTTCGACCCAGCAGAAGTACTGTGAATGTGGGCCAGTAGGAATTAGGCAAAAATAATAGGCTGAAAAGAATGGATATTTTGTGAAATTAGGTTTGGGAGCCAAGAACTGAAATAAGCCTTTTTTAAAGTGACTTGACTACAGAAACTGTTCAGAACAGTCTGACATGTCCAAATTCTTGGACACGACATGGATTTTATCAGGCCTGAAATCCCAAAAGGTCCTGCCCTGTTCAGGTCTGTGAACATGTAGCAGAGAATGTAAAACCAGTGTGTCCCTAGAACATGTTTAGAGCATGAGTTTACAAGAAGGGCTGTCTGCTCAAGTCTGATGACTGTGTACTGAGCTCCTCCAGCGCCTAGGACTATACTAAATATTTTGTAATAAAAATTAATATTTTATAATATAAATTAAAATCATTGATGACAGACATCAACACCCCTCCTTAGAACTAACCATGTAGCCTCAAATAGGTTCTAAAATTTCCCAGACAAAGCAAAATAAATGTAAATAATATATATTGCATCCTCAAAGTAATAGTAAGACCATTTTTGACTAAGACACATTTTTGACTAAAACCTGAATACAACTTTTAATAGAATTTATCACAATACTATCACTAAATAGATAATTTTAATAGAATTATCACAATATTAATGATACATCTTATTTCATATTTATATACTATACTATATAATAGTATTATATAAATTATAAATAGTATTATATAAATTATATTATATAGTATTATATAAATATTCATATTTATATAATACTATAGTATTGTATTTATATACTATATAATCTTAAAAATAACACTAGAAGGCAGGGTCATTATTCCTATTTCAAATGTGTAGAAATGGGCAAAATTCCCAAGGTCAGGGAAAAGGTCAGGATTCAGACTCAAATATATCTTTCTGCTTGCCTTCCTGAAGTAGGAGGATTGGGGTACTCTTGGCTCATATACAGGCATTTGAACCTGACCTATGAAAAGACAACCCACAGACATAAAAGAATATTGATGACTAGTTGTTATTCTTTAATAAGACTTTGTCATTCAGTTCAATCTAGTTGTAGATCTTTTTCCTAGCTAAATAGAGAGTTGTCAGATCTCTATAACCCATTTCTCATTACCATTTGTGAATTGTCAGTATTTATTTTAATGATAGAATCATTTCTTAAGGTAGAGCTGTGTGTTTTCTTTATAATGTCTGGACTTGTCTCCTTGTAGAGTAATTTTCTGAATGGGAATTGTGCTTCCATTACCTAATTGCAAAAAGTTGCCAAAATTTAAAAGGCACTGTTGGGGGGTGGTGGGGGAATGGACCTTAAGGTCCTGCTCTTAAAAGAAATGGAAATATTTCTGGATAGAATTAACATGACTAGATTGTCATACTATTTGCTGGTGTAATTACAACTGGAAGGGGATAATGAAAGGCATTGCTTCTCTTCCCACTTTCTCCAGTGATAACCGAAACTCAATCATGCTATTCATAAAGAAAATCTTTCTGAGTAGTTTTCAAATGTTGCCATCTTTAAAAACTGTTAATATACTACTTTAGTGCCTCACTCTGAAAAATAAATTAATATAATAAAGACTCATAAAAGATGACATCAAACAACTAAAATGAGAGTTCAGACCGTAAGCAAACAAGTGCAAATGATTGATGTAAAAGGCTGCCTTAGAGCTGGTGGAATGGAAAATCTGCTTAATCCTGTCTTACTGTCATCAAAAGTACTGAGAGAAGCGATAAGAATTTTCATGCCTTTGGTGTGCCCAAAATATGAGTACCTTCCAAATGCCACACATATCAGTCTTTTGTTTTGAATGATACATAACCATAAAATAACTTTAATTAGTTAAATTATACTGGATGGTCAAATTAGTACATTATTTCCATCCTTGCTAATGTTCTTTCTCAGTTTCATCATGACCTTAGAAATTTACCAAATAAAAATATGTCAATGTGAAGTTCAGAGATGAAACTCATCCTTCCCCATATGCTATATTTTATAGGTATATACATTTTTCTCCCTTTTCTCTATGTTATACAACTGTACATTTTACTAACTCTCATACATTTGTTTTCCATTTATAATTCTTGTGGCTTTTCACATAGGGTAAATGATTTTGTTTTCAATACAAACATATACAATTTACCTCTAGATACTAAAAGCTTATGGCTAAGTCATGTTACTTTTATTTATTTAAGTCTGTAGTATGGTAACAAATACAGCAGTTCTCAGTAAGAGTGCTAATTCATCTACCATAGCAGTTTACTATGATTAAAAACATAAAAATATAATACACTACCTTACCCATGTGAGGTACCCAGCAGAAAATTTGGCAACCTTTCTGACCATATAAGAGTTTTTATTTTTATCTTTTTTGTTTTCAATATTACCTAAAAATTTTGGCTCTAATATATCTTACTATCATTCATCAAATAATGGGAAAGAAATCCCCCAAAGGTAGCTACTTTTGAAAAATCCACACAAAATTAAAATCATTGATGACAGACATCAACATACCTCATTAGAACTAACCATGTAGTCTCAAATAGGTTCTAAAATTTCCCAGACAAAGCAAAATAAATGTAAATAATATATATTGCATCCTCAAAATAATAGAAAGAACATGGATTACATTTTTGACTAAAACCTGAATACAAGTTTTTATAGAATTTATCACAATATTATGTAATATTAATGATACACCTTATTTCATATAATATATGAAATAAAGAAAAACAAACAATGAATTAGCTAATCATCATTTCACTTAAAGTTGATTTATTTATTTCAAAGAGCATAAATTCTGAGAAGGAACCACAAATTAAGAAAGACCCAAAAATTTACCCAAATTTGCTTTAAAAAGACCCTGGGGACAAAGTTTTACTAAAGCCAGAAGTCAGAGAAATACTTTCTTTTTCTTACCCTAATGAAAACAATGAATTTTCAATAGGAGGTCTCTTAAGGCCTGGAGGCAGGGGAATAAAGTCTTCAGAGCAGAAGAACAGAACATTAAGAGCAAGTGAACTGGACTACACAGAGGGGTGCTCCTGCTGTAAGTGCTCAAAGTGATCACCCTGATCATAGCAGTGACCTTGGCTGAGTTCTACAACTGCTAATCTCTGAAAGTCCAAAGGTCCAAAGGCAATGTGGAGCCGCCTAGCAGTAGGTAACTGGTGTTTCCAAGAATTCAAATTGGAGTCCCACTAATTCTGAGTAAAGATTCATCCTGTTATCAATCATCCTGAAGATTTTAAGTAGCTCTAAATGTCTCCTCCATATGTTTTAGCAAGCTGAACAGAAGTACTAGGAGTCATTTTGGAGTTCTCAATACTTTGAATATCAAAAATAATAGGGTACTGACTCTCCTTACTACATACTGCCCTTTTGACAATAGATGAGTCACAGAAGCTCTTTGAGCCCCTCTTTCCAAATCTTTAAAATATTGATAATTACAGTGACTGCACTAGGGAGTATAAAACAGCCAAGGTAAAAAGCACTTTGTATACTGTTAAGTACTATGCAAATGCTAGTTATCTGTTCATGCAAGCGCACGCACGTGTGTGTGTGTGTGTGCGCCCTATTATTGACTAAAAGATTTTAAAACTTCTACATGTCACAAATGGAGAGAAGTAGAGAGAGGACTGCACTCCATGTGATGAGTCGTCCTGGGCTGGAGGCTACAGATTTGCACACGGAAGCAGCAGGGAATGCAGCCACTAACATACACCAGGTGCTGGCAGTTACTCAACTGCACACTTAGCCCATAATGCCATCCAGTTGCTTACATACATACCTAATGTGAACCAGGAAAAAACTGGTACCAGATTTATTCAGGGTTCAAACTGAAAAGCAGCAATGCAGTGGGGCTTTGGTGAGAAATGATTAATAATAATAGAGTGAGACCCTGTCTCAAAAAAAAATCTTATTATATTAACAACCAAATGTGTTGTTGCAAAAATTAATGAAAAAATTCAAGCAAGACCTTAACAAATATTTCTAATTTTGGCAATTTCACAAATAGTTGTTCAGCCACTGGCACAATAGCCCCTTGTATTCTGCCTCTTCCAATGCACCTGATGATTTCACCCATCATGTGCCTGCAGAGGAAGGCAGCACGAGAAAGTTGGCTTGTTAAAGATTCTATCAAACAGCTGTTGATACACCCACAAACACTTCACCAGTATGATCATCAATATTCGTGCAAAGTACCTCCCAAACCCTTAAAAGTGTTTCAAATAGCTATAGGCTTAAGTATATTTTATGATTTCATGTAACAAAAACATGAAATCCATTAATGTGTATATATACTCATTCTCAAACTATGCCAAATGATAGTGTATTCATTTCTTACTGCTGCTGTAACAAACTATCACAGATGTAGTGACAAGAACAACAGAAATTTAATATCTTACAGTTATGGGGGTCAGAAGTCAAAAAAAAAGTCTCACAGGACTAATATCAAGGTGTCAGTGGGGCTGCCTTCCTTCTACAGTCTCCTGGGAAAATCTCTTCCCTTATCTTCTCAAAGCTTCTAGAGGTTGCCCATGTCCCTTGGTTGACAGCCTCTTCCTCCATCTTCAAATTGCATCACTCCAACCTCTGCTTATGTCATTAGGTCCTCTTTCCTAACTCTGACACTCCTGCCCCTGTCTCATAATGACCCTCGTGACTAGATTGGGTACCACCCAAACAATCCAGAATAATCCTCCACTCTCAAAATCTTTAATCACTCCTGCAGAGAGACTTTTTTGCCTTGGAAAATAACATACTCATAAATCCTGGGGATTGGGATACGATGATTTTGGAGGGTCCACTATTCAGCATACCACAGATAGTCTGCTATGTTATCATTACTCCTCTACAGGAAAGTAATGCATTGTGAGCATTAATTGTGTTGATTAAAGATAACCACTGAGCCCAGGTGATCGAACTCTGTAATCATTACGTTCGATTCTTCCTGCCTAAGTCTGTCTAACTCAGTTTCTCACCCTCCCTCCACACTATTGACATTTGGAGCCAGAGATTTCTTTGCTTTAGGGGACTGACCTGTGCCCTGTAGGATTTTTAGAAACTTCCCTGCCCTTTCACACTAGATGCCCATAGCAACCCCCCACCCCCTGCTATGAAAACCAAAATGTCTCTACAGACAGCCAAATGTTCTCAGATAGAAAAAATTGCCCTCAGTAGATAACCACTGTTTCAAGCAGAAAGCAGCCAGATTATGGTAATGGCCTCTTTAAGGGCAATAATGCTTAGAAGGCAAAAGATCCAGTGGTATTGATTAATGGCTAATCTTAACGGGGGAAGTATAAGTCATTTATCTCAGCATTATAGGCTAATTATTTAGTAATTCTACTTGTGCAAAGGACAAGAAAGTGAGAGTTGAGTTTTATTCTTTGGCAATAACTCACCTTTGTGACACATTCCAGTATAGGGCTATATAGGAGGCTTTCAGTTCTTTGTGTATCGGGCTAAGAGTAGAACGCTGGCATGCAGCATTTCCAAAGGCTGTGAGCCTTTCACAAAAGGAATCAAATCTCATTGTCTCTTTTTCCACAGACTATAATCTCCTCAATTATAACCCAGGATTATTTCCATTAAACTATGAGGTTCCTTTTTTTTAAGGAAGAATTATTTATTTTCCTCTAATATTAGCTATTACAACATAGCAATGCTTTTAGTCCTTAAATTTTATTTTTTTATTTTAGATTAATGTATGGATACAAATAATTAGGTTACACTGTTTGCGTTTGTTAGGTAAAATCCAAGTTGTACTTGACCCTTCATCCAGGAGGTGTGCCATATACCCCTACATTGTACCCATTAGGTAAGAGCTTGGCAATAGCTTTCCCTCCTCCCCCTCCTTGACCCTCTTTACTTTTCCCCCTCCCCAAAAATGTACAGTTGATCCTTGAACAATGTGGGAGTTAAGGGTGTCCACCACCCCCCACAGCTGAAAACCTATGTGTAACTTTTGACTTCCCCAAAATCTAATAGCCTACTATTGACTGAGAAGCATTACTAATAACATAAACAATTAACACATATTTTGTGTGCCATATTATCACATTCTGTATTCTTACAACAAAGTCAGCTAGAGAAGGAAAATTAAGAAAATCATAAGGAAAAATTTACATTACTGTTCTGTATTTATCAATACCATTAGTTTATGCCATCTGTTTATAAGATGTCTGTCTGAAATAGCAGGCACCCACAGATCTCAATCTATGTACCGTATATACTCGAGTATAAGCCAAGTTTTTTCAGCACAAAATTTGTGCCAAAAAACCCAAACTCGGCTTATACTCAGATCATACAGGTTATTTGATTCCGTGCCCGTGCACCTAATCAAATGCACGTAGTCTCCAGTCGTCTTCTGCCATCTGCTTGAGGGGGCGGTGCTTCAGCTCAGTCCACAAGTCCCGGCTGAGCTGAAGAGGTGGGTGGCTGAACTGAACTGTATTCCACTGAACTATTTAACCCACAATATTTAATGGCACATTTAATTAAGTGAAAACCCCAT
>CAUYPK010083892.1:0-17836 GCA_963574355.1 Loris lydekkerianus | reverse complement strand
CCCCACCCTAAACTCACCCGCAGGCCTATTCCCCTCTGTCTGTATTTATATGGCTGTTGAAAAATAAAGTTTGGGGAGTTTGATCAGAATCCTGTCTTGCTCCTCGTTCTTCGTGTCTCTTGTTCCTCTTTTTTCACTCTCTCAGCTTCATATCCTAGTTCCCTGCTGAACTAGCCCCGCGGGCCAGGGCATGGAGGCTCCTGAGAGACAACTGTAAATAATGGCTTACTCTCCTCTCGGAACAAGAAGGCAATTGATTCACACAACTGCCTGAAGACTGGGTCTGGGAGCTCCTGTTTAGTTGCACAGGGATGTGCTTAAAGGGCTGGCACAGAGAATGGAAAACTCTCCCATGGAGGTAGAAATGATCATTTTTCAAGCCATATGTTTCTTCAGGCAGACTCCTCCTAATTTTAATTTCCCTTTAAATACATTCAATTTTAGCTCCAAAACTCTCTTCTCACGATTTTTTCTTGCTTGCTTATCAATAGGAGGATGTTTCCGGCTGTCTGGGGTCTCTGGGGGACAGTTTTCATATATGAGATCCAACAAATTAAAAATGACCCTGGGAGGCCGATTCGCTGGCAGTTTACAAAATAGATTTTAAAAGAGCGATCTTGCGTGACTTCTCTAAACGCATTAATGTTGACGTTTGTTTCCGACCTTGTGGAGTCCATTAAAAGTCGTCTTCTCTGCTCAGCTCTCTTCTGGGCCTGGGAAAGGGGGATTAGGAGGTTCTCCCCTCCTTTTGAAAACTCTAATTCTCTGTAACTGCACTGATGGTGAAGAGCTGTGATTGGTGGAGATTAACCACGAACAGGTGAGGCTTTGAGACTTTTCTTGCTTGTCTGAATTCTGATCCAAGGCAGGGCCAACTGTTTGGATTCTGTACAGACACAGCTTCAGCCAAAAGTATCACTGTGTACACTGAAGCAAACAGACAGAAAGAAAGGAGGGCTGTTGCCAAAATGCTCAAGAGGTCCATTCGGAGAGGGGTGAAAGAGAAACTGGAACACGTATGGTAGTTGCAAGCTGGAAAATGGCTGAGCATTTCTTCTACTGGGGATGACAGTTCTCAGACTGCTCTTCATAGCTCCCAATATCAGCTTCCTCCCCTTTAGGGACACTGAGACTCGTCACCCTGCCCTGAAATCCCCCATCAGAGTCTCGGGCCTAGTGGTACAGCAGTCTCCTCTGCTTCCATCATCCTCTTAAAAAAGTAATCTCACTCACTAGGATGCTACTTGAATATTCCCCCTGCCCCAAATTTTGAATGAGGCCTTAGGTTCTTTCTCTTAAGGCAGAAGAGAAATCACAGAAGCACCCAACTCAGAATGTTAAAAAAAAAGGACAGGAAAGAAATCCAGGGGCCCCAGGATGGGAACTAAAGGCAGAGGGGAGGAGTGGACCAGCAAAGCTTAACAATCTCTGCTTCGGGATCTGGCCTTAGACCTTCCTCCAGGGCAGGCTAATGGCCCAAGAAGTCTGAGCCATAGGAATCTGGATGAGACCCTCACAAGCCTTTGTTACTCCAGAGCTAGGAAAGGGAAGCACCCCTCCTTCCCCCCAGTATCCCCGTCTACCAGCTGTGAAACAGGTACCTTTTTATTCTCATATAAATGAGATAATACACAAAAGTCAGTGGTTTCCTTCTTGCAAACTCCACCCTTCCCCTTTGGAATTTGAGCATTTGTCTTCCATTTCCTGTTACATGTGGAGTCTCAGCAAGCACCTTTAAGGAAGGCCAAAGGAGCCTCTTCCCACGAAGGAGGGTGAGCGGTGGACAGGCTAAGAAGGCAGCCTAGGCTGGGAGCTAAAGTGAGGCATCCAACCTGTGGAGGAGCAGTTCCAGTTCCTGTCCCCAGCCAGAGGGTCACCCCTCTCCTGCCTCTGTCAGCACCATGACAGGTGCACCTAGACATAGGAGCCAACCTTGCCACAAAGAACAACTGCAAAGGCCTCTGGGGCTCCTGCTGAGATCCAAAGCTTCTGGAACCTGAAGCTATGAGTGGAGAAGATGATGCATGGGAAAGTGTTCTAGCAGTGCCAAGAGAAGCAAGTCCAAATTGGCTGGGGAAGATGTGAATTGGGCAGGTACCAGCCCACTCTACATTCACAGCCTACTCTTCTCAAAACAACCAAAACCTTGCTTCTGTGGTCAGAAAGGAGAGGAAAGGGATCTAAGAAATTCATTCATATGGAGGAACTGGAGGTTTAATGGAAAGTGGTATCAGGATGACTTGTGTTTTGAAAGATGGTGATTCTTCTTCTTCTTCTTTTTTTTTTTTTAATTGAGACAGTCTCATTCTGTCACCCTGGGTAGGCCCTGGCATCATAGCTCACAACAACCTCAAACTCTTGGGCTTGAGCAATCTTCTTGCCTCAGCCTCCCAAGTAGCTGGGACTACAGGCGCCCAACACAACGCTCAGCTACTTTTTCTATTTTTAGTAGAGGCAGAGTCTAGCTCTGGCTCACGCTGGTCTTGAACTCCCGAGCTCAGGCAATCCACCCACCTCAGCCTTCCAGAGTGCTAGGATACAGGCATGAGCCACCAAGCCCGGCCAAGGTGGTGATTCCTAACACAAGAATGCTCAGGTGAAATTCCAGGCATCAATGTGGAGGAGGGCTTCAAAGTACAGCAGGCAAGTGACTGGAAGACCAGTGGCTCCACCCTTTACAAACATTGACTTTTCGGCTCTCATGCTCATACTTGAGCCACAGAGAAGGGATGAAATTTCCCTCTGAGATGCCCTTCTTGAACCCCTTTCCTTGGGAACATACAATTATGGATCTCACTGCAAAACCACAACACTGGATGCTCATTCTCTGTCCCCAGAAAATGTTCTTCCTAAACCCACAATTGGATTGCTCATTGAAAGCTATATTTTCTCTGGGAAGTGAAAGATGTTGTGCCAGAGTCCTGCTCTCTCAAAGTTTCTGAGAACAACAAAGCATTGTTTGTGCCACCAGCATTCAGGCTTAGGACGATTATATAATGAATCAGAAGCATTATAAGGTTGTCTTTCCTATGACTTATATTGCATCATTGTTTCCAAATCTCTTAATCATCCAGAAAGCTATTATATCTAGATATTACCAAGTTAATTGGAGGGAGAAACATCCCACAATTCGATAAACGTCAATGCTCTAAACTACCTGCTGTATTTTTCATAATTTTTCAAGTTATATAAAGGGTCATTGGTTTTGTGGCTTTGTTTTAATGGTGGTAGTAGTGAGAGATGAGGAAGGATATTATCGCCTCATCTTCTACTAGCAAATCTAATGCACTGGAAAGTGTGTGTGTGTTGAATTTAAGAGCAAAAAAACCCCGCTTCAAATCCTGCTTACCTATATGTCAAATATTCACACTTTAAGATGAAGGCCATTGTTGACATACTCAAGGAAAATCAAGAAAATATTTAAAGGATGCCTCTAAAACTTGCCACAAAACCAATGACCCTTTATACTCTCATACTCTGGAAAATAAAAGAAAAAATAATGAGGCAATCCTGAGTGAATTGGACCTATTACCACAAGGATCAACTATTAAATAAATAGAGGCTGCTTTTGCATTTCAATATGAATACTATGTATTTTAGGTTCTGGGAAAACCGAAGCACATTGTCAGGTAACCTTTCACATTTTAATCACATTGAGTTCTCACAGCAATCTAATTATATCTGGTTAGCATTTGATAATTAAGAAAACTGAGGTTTAGAGAGAGTAGAGAACTTAGCCAAAAAGTAGAACTAGAGCTTGGATGGGTCTGGACTCTAAACACAGAATTCCTTTCACTACATCATGCTTGCAGTGTATTCATTATAGAAGAAGTATGGGCTCTGCGCCTGTGGCTCATGCGGCTAAGGCGCCAGCCACATACACCTGAGCTGGTGGGTTCAAATCCAGCCTGGGCCCGCCAAACAACAATAACGGCTGCAACCAAAAAATAACCAGGCGTTGTGGCGGACACCGGTAGTCCCAGCTACTTGGGCGGTGGAGGAAGGAGAATCGCTTGAGCCCAGGAGTTGGAGGTTGCTGTGAGCTGTGATGCCACAGCACTCTACCCAGGGTGACAGCTTGAGGCTCTGTCTCAAAAAAAAAGAAGAAGAAGTATGTATGCATGGGTTGAATTCTCTTCTAAAAAAAGAGAATGAAGAATGACTAAAAAAATACCAATATCCTATTGCCCACAAGAAATTTATTTTGATAAAGACATAACCTGGTTCAAAGTTAAAACCTGGATTAAAGTCTATTATAGTTTGTGCAAATGCAACTAAAAAAAAGATTCCTAATTTTATAAGACAAAATAGATGTCACAGAAAACTAAGAGAAGATTAAACCTCTGGGTACAGTGGCTCACACCTGTAATCCTAGCACTCTGGGATGCCGAGGTGGATGGATCTCCTGAGCTCAGGGGTTTGAGACCAGCCTGAGTCAGAGGGAGACCCCGCCTCTAAAAATAGCTGGGTGTTGTGGCCGGTCCCAGCTCCTTGGCAGGCTGAGGCAAGAGAATTGCTTATACACAAGAGTTTCATGTTGTTGTGAACTATGACACTACAGCACTCTACCGAGAGCAGGCTTTGGAGTGACTTTGTAAAGGAGCCTCATTGGGTTGGATGGCATTACCATATAGAGACAACTTCATGTTCAGACAATGGAAAGCACTTATTTGTGGTTAATATAGAAATGTCACAAAAATCAGTCACATACAGAGAGTGCAAAAATGCATTTTGTGAGCATAAAAAATTCTACATTCTCAGACTATAATGAAATAACATTAAAAATATATACAGGGTCTGACCATTACGTTCACGAACTCATCCTAGAAAAAGTGCTACAGACTCATCCCTGAACATTACTAAAGTCACTTTCAAAATACCCCCCTTGGGAAGCTATGCATTGACAGAAGAACCTAATCCACCCTTTAAAGCAATCTTGGAACTATTTTTCTGGAATGCCCATCAGAGCTGTCATCATACAAGGTCTAACAAGTAAGTTCTCAAATTTGCCACCGTGCACTTACGTTGACAGCACTGTACTAATACATCAATGAGGTTTCATAAACTTCGTATATTGGCGTTTCATAGCTGTGTTCATGTCAATGTGTGGCAGTGTCTTGCTGAGTGGCGTTCATCATTGGTGTTGGGTGTTTCTATGTGCCATATAACTATAGTTCTGATGGCCAAAATTGCTTTGAAGAGTGTACTAGATGCTGGCATCCATGCATGGCTTCCCAAGGGGAGTACTTCGAAGGTCACTGTAATGATATACAGCAATGAGGTAGGTAGCACTCTTCCTGGGATGAGTTCATAAACTTAACTGTCAGACCCTGTAGCAGGAATGGAATTAAATAGCAAACAACAATGTAGCATTTTTAAGGCTCTCTGAGGTTACTCCCAAGTCAGAGAAGAAATGCAGAAAAAAATGAAGAAATTTCTTTTAAAGGATAGAAGATACAGATATGGATTTTTTTTTTTTTTTTTTTTGTTATAAAGTCTCACTCTGTCACCTAGGGTAGAGTGCCATGGCATCATCATAGCTCACAGCAACCTCAAACTCTTGGACTCAAGCAATCTTCTTGCCTCCACAGAGGGTCTCGTCCAGTTTTTCTATTTTTAGTAGAGGCAAGGTCTCACTCTTACTCAAGCTTGTCTTGAACTCCTGAGCTTAAGCCATTCACCTGTCTTGATCTCCCAAAGTGCTAGGATTACAGGCATGAGCCACCACGCCCAGACGATGGAATATCTTTTAAACAAAAATATAAATACAGAATTTTATAATGTATGAAGTACTTAAAAGAGAATGTATCACCATAAATGCCTACATAAGAAGGAGGGAGAGAAAAAAAGGAACTCAATCTCTAAACGCCTTTAAAAGGGAATAAAACAACCCCGCCCAGTACAGAAATATTATAGAGAAGCCAAATAAAAATAAGCAAAAGGGAAAACATAAAAAAGAACCATTTGGTATTAAAAAACTTTTTTTTGTTAAATCAGCAGAACTAACAACAAAAAAACTCATGTAACCTAATAAATTAGAGACAAGAGATTTAACAGTGAATAAGCAAAAGATTCAGAACACTTAGGGTTATGTGGCTCTCTTCTCTGTTTCTCTAGCACTCTGTGTATTTCTCTATTAAAACATTTATTGTGCTATGCTTTAATTGAATGTTTAATTGTCTGTCTCCTTGTATTAGCCAGGCTCCTGGCAGGAAACAGATGGCACACTCCAAAAGGTTTTACTAAAGAGAATCGAATGAAAGGACTATTTGCAATAATATGTGCAGGGTTAAGACAACCAACAACGGTTGCTGCAGCACCCTTGGGCTAGCAACAGCAGGAAGTCTATATCATCCCCGGCCCAAAAGGGCAAGTAGCAGGAATGGTGTCAGGAGAATATAGCAAGAATTGGAGCTTGGAGAGAGGGGCTCCCTGCCAAGAGCTATGCCAATAGACAGAAGAATGAAGCCACCATCAAAACACAGCCTAGGAGGCCGAGGCAGGTGGATTGCCTGAACTCACCAGTTTGAGAGCAGCCTGAGCAAGAGCAAGACCCCATCTCTAAATATAACCCGGCGTTGTGGCAGGCACCTATAGTCCCAGCTACTCAGGAGGCTGAGGCAAGACAATCACTTGTGCACAAGAGTTAGAGGTTGCTGTGAGCTATGATGCCATAGCACTCTACCAAGAGCAACAAAATGAGACTGTCTCAAAAACAAACAATCAAACAAACAAATCAAGAAAATGCACAGCCTAGAAGACAGGGAGCTGGGGAATAAATACATATGCCAACCTGTTGGACCTTCCAACCTTCCAACCTCTCATTTCCTACAATTTCTCCCAAAGGTAGACTCCTAACTGAAGGCAGAGAATCAAAGAGCATTGGGACTGAGTCCAGAGAGGTCATCGTCTCAGGGCACAGAGCAGTGCAAAAAATGAATTGAGGTGAATTAAGGAGGACATAGAGACCAACCAGCACACTCTACAATCAGACTATGGAGTCTATGAGAACAGACACTGCATTTTATTCATTTTTATACTGCTAGCACCTAGTAGCAATAACTCAATAACTATGTGTTGAATGAGTGAATAATTAAATGGAATGAATTATTATCCTTCTCAGTACATGCTAATGAAGGTGATAAGTGAGTATCTATGAATGTGAACCCACACAAATATATATAATACCAATTATAGCATGGGAAAATAAGCACGGATGAATGGTTCACAGAGAAAACCATAAGAAAAGAAATATTAAAATAACATAAAATCAGACACATGGCTCTGACCAATTCACTGGAGAATTTTTCCAAAAACAATGCATCCAACAATCTGCCCAGAAACATAGAAAAGAGTATTCTACCAATGTGTTTTATGAAGCAAATATTATTTTTTTCTTAAATATAAAGAAATAACAAACAAACAAGAGTATACATTAGTTTTATGAATACAAAGAACTTTAAAAGAAAATACCACTGGGCGGCGCCGATGGCTCAAAGAAGTAGGGTGCCCGCCCCATATACCGGAGGTGACAGGTTCAAACCTGGCCCTGGCCAAAAACTACAAAAATAAATTAATTAATTAAATAAAAATTTTTAAAAAAAGAAAATACCATTAAAAAAGAATGCAACAGGCTAGGTGTGGTGGTTCATGCCTGTAATCCTAGCACTCTGGGAGGCTGAGGCCGGTGGATGGCCTGAGCTCAGGAGTTTGAAACCAGCCAAAGCAAAGCAGGATCCCGTCCCTACTAAAAATAGAAAAACTGAGACAAGAGAATCGCTTGGGCCCAAGAACTTGAGGTTGCTGTGAGCTATAATGCCACAGCACTCTAGTAGTCAGGGTGCCAGGGTGAGACTCTGTCTCAAAAAAAAAAAAAAAAAAGGCAACAATACAACAAAATTACTGTGACTTGGCAGAAGTTTTCTCACAGATACAAAAATGTTATAATCTGAGAAACACTTCTAATATAAGATAACATATTAATGGACTAAGTATAAAAATCCTATCTATTTGTCCCTTCAATAAATATGTAGTGAGGATCTAGTTATGTATCAGGAACTGTTCTAGGCACTGGGGATCCAACAGGCACTCTTGGAGCTACAATTCTCATGGGAAAGGGAAACAATGAGTAAGCCACTCACTAGCTGAAATAGTTTCACATGATGAAAAGTGCTCTAAGAAAATAAGACAGGAAGGTATAATACTGTGTGACCAGAGGTGGGGGGGTCACATTAAATATGGTTACCAAGGAAGGCCACTCTGGGGACAATGAAGCTGAGGCTTGGTATTTCAAAATCTGGAGAGAAGACATTTCTTAAAATTCAAAACTTCCACTGATTAAATGAAATAGAAAACCATAGAAGGTTTCTTTCTTAATAGGAGCATTGTGCCCGTCTAAAATCAAGGGCCAGAGGCCCTGAAGACTCTCTATTAAAAACATAAATATGACAAGGATGTCTCTTTCATCAGTCTTAAATTAACGTTGTAATAAAGTGAGACTGAAGAAAAAACTGAGTTATAAATATGTGAAAGGAAGAAATAAAAATATCACTCAAATGACAGGAAGATGTCTAGGGCATCAAGACAAAAATTCATTAAAAATAATAAATCTGTTCAGCAAAGTAGCATAATAGAAGGTAAATGACAAAAGTCGATTGCATTCCTAATAAGAATGACACAAAGCTAGACAACATAATGAAAAGGGAGATTCACAATAATGACAAAATCTTAAATACTAGGTTCTTCACTTAATTTGAGAAAATAAAGATATATTGAATGAAAATTATAAAATACCAAGGGGAGAAGGAAAGGAAAACATGAATAAATGATGCTATTTACCAAGAAGAAATAATACTAGAGAGATTAAGTATTGTAAAGACAGGTTTGCATATTAATTTGATGAAGTACAAATGAAAACTATTGAAAGAAGTTTTATAGAATTTCACAATGTATTAGGAAAACTCTTCTAAAAGAATTCAAGGATTGTAGACACAGTCTTTAAAAGTTTTAAACAGGCCGGGCGTCATGGCTCACGCCTGGCCTGTAATCCTCGCACTCTGGAAGTGGCGGGCACCTGTAGTCCCAGCTGCTCAGGAGGCTGAAGCAAGACGACAGCTTGACTCCAGGAGTCTGAAGTTGCTGTGAGCTGGGCTGACGCCATGGCACTTTAGGCTGGGCAGGGCGACAAAGTGAGACTCTGTCTAAAAAAAAAAAAAAAAAAAAAAAAAGTAGTTTAAACAGGGAGAGTGGCCGGCAGGGCATTAATGCTGGGGACACTAAGGGTGTGGCTCTCACGCAGGCGCAGTGCCGGCTGGGCGGTGAGCTTGTTGCAGCCACGCGACGAGGTCCCTTCTGGCCAACGGACTGCAGTGCCCTCGATGCAGGCTGGGATCTTAAGAAGTAGAAAAGAGGCTGGGCCCCGGCCCAGGGCTGAGTAGAAGCCCAACTGGCCAGCTCAACCGTACAAGTAGGTGTGGCAGCAGCGATGATGGACGCTCTGATGCAGAATTTGATGCTGCAATTGGATATTTACAGGACATCATCATGGATGACGAGCTCCAGTGGTTACAGAGAAATTTTATGGACAAGCACTATTAGGAATGTGGAGACACAGCGAAAATAACCTCACCTACGCACCTTTTTTTTTTTTTTTTTTTGAGACAAAGACTCAAGCTGTCACCCTGGGTAGAGTGCTGTGCTATCACAGCTCACAGCAACCTCCAACTCTTGGGCTTAAGCTATTCTCTTGCCTCAGCCTTCCAAGTAGTGGGACTACAGGCGCCCGGCACAACACCCAGTTGTATTTTGCAGCCGTCATTGTTTGCCGAGCCTGGGCTGGATTCGAACCCGCCAGCTCAGGTGTATGGGGCTGGCGCCTTAGCCTCTTGAGCCACAGGTGCCGAGCCTACACACCTACTTTTAATGAATGCAATTTTTTTTTTTTTTTTGAGACAGAGTCTTACTATGCCGCCCTTGGTAGAATGCCATGGCGTCACAGCTCACAGCAACCTCCAACTCCGGCTTAAGCAGTTCTCTTGCCTCAGCCTCCCAAGTAGCCGGGACTACAAGCGCCCACCACAACACCAGGCTATTTTTTGGTTGTAGCTGTCATTGTTGTTTGGCAGGCCGGGGCTGGATTCTAACCCGCCAGCTCCGGTGTATGTGGCTGGCACCCTAGCCACTGAGCTACAGGCCACGAGCCATGCATTTCTTTTAGTACATTGAAGAACAGCTGCTAGAGCAAATTCCTGGGTATAACATAGCAGCTTTCACAGCAAAGCTACAGCGCCATCAAAAGGAAGTGGCTGGTGATGTTTCCACATGCTGCTCACATTTGCAGATTTTCTGGCTTTTGTTTGGTTTTGCTGTTGTTGTTGTTGTTGTTGTTTTTGAAACAGTCTCACTCTGTCACCCTGGCATCATAGCTCACAGCAACCTCAAATTGTTGGGCTCCAGCGATCCTTTCACCTCAGTCTCCCGAGTACCTGGGACTATAGGCACCCACCACAATGCCCGGTTAGTTTTTCTATTTTTAGTAGAGATGTGGTCTCCCTCTTCCTGTGGCTGGTCTTGAATTCCTAAGCATAGGCTGTCCACTTGCCTTGGCCTCCCAGAGTGCTAGGATTACAGGCGTGATCGACCATGCCAGGTTGATTTTCTGGTTTTTAAAGAAATGTTTCTCAACTACAGAGCAGAAAAGAAAAAAAAAAAAAAAAAAAAAAAAAAGCCAGGGACTGGACTTAATAAGTGGTTTAGTGGTGACTTCCTTGTACAAATCATCTTCTATGCCAACTTCCTTACCTCCAGCCAATGAATGGGATCATTCTGGATATCACCAAAGCAAGAGACCAATAGGCTCAGCTAAGAATGACAGAATACATCTTGGAAAAGACTGACTCCATTCTGCATTCAAGTTAAGTATGGATGGGTCAAAAACCAAATGACCTAGATCTGGGGTTCTCCTGAAACAACTTCTTTTATTCATTAAACTTAGTGCTCCCTCCCCAATGAGATCCCTCACTCAAGTGCTTCTGAGTTAGACTCCTTTGGAGCAAGCCCATATTATGCATCCCACCTGGGGGGCCCCTTCCCCAGCATACATGTTGGTGTGTCAACAATGCGGAATAACCCAACATCATGAACCCTATTCAGGCTTTGCATGAATTTGTGTGTGTGTGTGTGTGTGTGTGTGTGTGTACTCAGTTCTTTTTCAGCTTCATTGGATGTTTGAGTATTTATTTAGGGTGTTACTCAAGCCAGATGCCCATCTTGAGATTTCTGAATCTCCTATGATCACAGTTTTCCCTGGCTGTAGGAATCAACTAAAAGAGATGTCCTTTACCTAAAAGTTACTTGTGAAAATCAACACCCTACTTTTCTACTCTTAATATTTGCAATCCTTCTGCTGGTCCTGAAGTACCCCCATTGTTTCTAGGAGTGTCTTTTAAGTACTATTCTTTTTTTTTTTTTTTTTTTTTTTTTTTTTTGCAGTTTTTGGCCAGGGCTGGGTTTGAACCCGCCACCTCCAGCATATGGGGCCAGCACCCTACTCCTTTGAGCCACAGGCGCCATCCTTAAGTATTATTTTTTTTAATATTTTTATAAATTAAATACTCAGGCTAACCTTGTGGGCATCATCTTGGAACTTCCGTGATCACCCACTTAAAGATCAATGCATCATATGTTGTGTGCTATGTAGGCAAAAAATGCTTTCTATGTTAGCATTCCCTCTTATTTTACTGGGCACTAATGAATGTATGCTCTGTGCTGGAAATCAACTAAAAGGTAACCTGCTCTTATAGCATGTAAAATGTTTTTGTGCATGTTTGCTGAAAGTCCTTTCTGTATAAACCAGTTTGTTAAGTTTTCTATTGAGGTAGGTAGGGAATCTAAAATTTCTTTCTGCCAAAGTTTCTCCTACCAAGATGGTGTTCTACTGGTCTAGCTCAGCATGGGTAGGAGGTAGGAAACAGTTTTGCCTGTTATCTCTCTGCTTTGGTTTAATACAATGTTTGGTAGAATATTACTTACCAGAAAACATGTATGTCCTCTGGGCGCAGTGGCTCACTCCTGTAATCTTAGCACTCTGGGAGGCCAAGGTGGGTGGATTGATTTATTTAATTTTTTTATGTAAATCATTTTTATTATAATATTACCAAAATATATAAAACCAGGTATAAACCCCTTATGCTTATAGTTCTTACACAACTATTAAACCTAAACAAAAGTATAAATAAATAAATATATATGATTTATAAATTGAATACAGAATTTTGGTGCCAATAAAATCCAAAATACTAACATACATGTAACAGAATTCACTATCCATTTATCTGTTGATGGACACTTGTGTTGTTTTCACAGACAAAACACTGGGTTCTTAGAAACTGGACTCATATAATGTAGTTGCATGTTTCCTGAGTCACTGGGGAGACTTAGAGTGATAGGTCTGGAGTCAGACTGCCTGGATTAAAATCCCACTGTGTGACTTGGGCAAGTGACTTAACCTCCTTCATTCCTACCTGCTCTTCTGTAAAATAGAAAGCATCAGATGTAGGTATTCACGGGGATGCTGTGAGGATTAAATACAACAGGACAAGGAAAGCACTTAGCCCCATGCCTAGCACATGCCAAGGGCCTTGGGATGGCTATTATTACCATCCTTCTTGATGATAAAACTATTTTAGCTCCTATTACATCATTGTGCAAGGCTAATCAATTTAATGAAGCATCCCACGATATAATACACAAAATGTTCCATTCAAGGAAAATGGCCTTAACACCTACAAAGCTGGCTCTGTGTTGCACCCCCACCTACAGTGAAAAAGGTACAACCACTAGGCTTTGGTTTGGAATGCCTCTGTGAGGGTGAGCCACTGTTGGCTTAGTTCACCCACCCCGTCTTCTCTTCAATTAACCCTACAACAGGAAATCATTGGTCTTCCCTTGGTCCCTGTGTGAACATGTATTTCCATGCAAACTTGAGAACCAAAAGAATGTGGCCAGACTGAGTCACTAGGTAATCTCACACGTGCTCCACAATAGACTTACGGTCCATTTGAAATATCCTCTCTCGAATTTATGCAGCCTCCTTCATGTAAAAATCTGCAACTGCTCGCATGTATCATTTGGTCATCAGTGATTTCTTTTACTGGAAGATGTTACAGTCTAAGCTGGTCCAGTTCCCCAGTCTCTCTGAACCTGTTTCCTCTCCCCACAAAGAGCACTTTATTTAATTTTTGAGAAAGAGTCTCACTCTGCTGGCCCAGGCAAGAGTGCAGTGGCATCACAGCTCACAGCAACCTCGAACTCCTAGGCTCAAGCAATCCTCTTGTCTCAGCCTCCCGAGTAGCTGGAACTACAGGCACCTGCTACTATGCTCAGCTAACTTTTCCTTTTCTTTCTTTTTTCTTTTTTTTTGAGACAGAGCCTTAAACTGTCACCCTGGGTAGAATGCCGTGGCATCACAGCTCGCAGCAACCTCCAACTCCTGGGCTCAAGCGATTCTTTTGCCTCCGCCTCCCAAGTAGCTGGGACTATAGGCGCCCGCCACATTGCCAGCTATTTTTTGGTTGTAGCCATCATTGTTTGGCGGGCTTGGGCTGAATTTGAACCCGCCAGCTCAGGTGTATGTGGCTGATGCTTTAGCTGCTTGAACCACAGGTACTGAGCCAACTTTTTCATTTTTAGTAGAAACAGGGTCTTGCTCTTGCTCAAGGGGGTCTGAACTTCTGAGCTCAAGCAATCCACCCACCTCCGCCTCCCAGAGTGCTAGGGTTAAGGGTATGAGCTGGCCTATTAAATATTTAATAGGCCACTGAGCCTGGCCTATGAAATAGTTTTATATGATGAAAAAAAAGTGTTAAACAAATTAAAAGTGAAAGTTATCAAAACAATATGATATTGGATTTTTAAGTGCTAAAAGACAGATTAATATTCCAGAATAGATTTGATTATTTATTAATTCAACAACATACAGCAAAGAAGAAACAATAGAATAATAGAAAAAGGAATCACTAGTTAATGGATTTCAGTATGAGTAAAATTAGCTGAGATCTATAAACCACAATACATTCTACATGATTCAAAAACTTAAATTTAATCAGAAAGAAGAAAGTGCACCCCAGCTGTAGCAGAGGGGAAACGTTCTGTTATCATTTATCAAATTTTAATATATATATATATAGTACAATGGCATGAAAGAAAACAAAAATTTTTAAAGCTGCAAGATGGAAAAGCAAATACAAAAAACATAATTGATGTTATACTATTGAAATGTATTTAGAATTCACGAACAGATGTGAAATCAACATTCAGATACCACTAGAAAAGTGACTAAAGGAAATGGCAGTTTATACTTAAGGACTACAGACAATAAGCAAGAGAATCCTAGCAATGAAAGAGTAGAAATCACAACAGTTGTAAAGTGTCATTACATGCATGGTATGGTCTGTGTATTGGTATTCCCCTCCAAATTTACACGATGGAACCTAATTCCCAGTGTGATAGTGTTAAGACAATGTTAAGAGGTGGGCCCTTTTGGGAAGTGATCAAGTCAGTAATCCCGTTAGGATTAGGTTGGTAGGGAGCTGCCTTGCCCCCTTCTGCCACGTGAGAACCCAAGATGCCATCTTTGAAACAGAGAGCAAGCTCTCGCCAGACACCAAATCTGCTGGTACTTGATCTTGAACTCCCCAGCCTACAGAATTGTGAGCAATAAATTTCTATTGTTTATAAATTATTCATTCTTAAGTATTTTGTTCTAGCAGCCGATTAGCCTAAGACAATACCTTATAAACTAAGGGAGAAGTGGTTAAAATGATAAAACTTGATATTTTGTGAAGCTATGGTGAATCAGGTACAGTGAAACATTGCTAGTGGAACTATATATTAATTTGTGTTTTTAGAACAATCAGTCTACTGGTATTTGATGTACTTTTAAACCATGAATCTTGCTTTGGAGAATATATTCTATAGAAGCAACTTGGAGGAGAGGTAATACATATAATGATGATTATATAGCATTGTTCTTTATAATTTTGAAAAATCGGACACAACCTAAAAGATCCCTGTAAAAGAGAGAAATAGGTAAGCAAAGTATGGTATAACATCATGATGGGCTTCATTTTTGCTGTCCAAAATGACAAACAAGAATACTCATTTTGGGAAAATCCACCAACTTTTATCCATATAATTTGTGCACCTTTCTATACATTATACATGTTTTACTTCTAAAAACATTATTCTTACAAATGACAAACATATAAACTAGGTTAATGGAAAATATGGAAATACATGCAGAATGATATGAAATAAAAGAAGTTCAACATGAATTATTAAGCTCTGACTGATTACAACTATAATAATAAGTTTATGTGTAAGCACTGAAAGGACTGGCAGGGAATTGTGGCAATAAGACAGTCATGTTCACTTTATTAAATACCAGCTTGACTGAGATATAATTAAGATATTATAAAGTTCAGCTTTCTAAAGTTTTAGGATATTTACAAGTCTGTGCAAATATTGCACCATCTAATTTTAGGATGTTTTTATCAGCCCCCAAAGAAACCTTCCACTCATTGATTTCCCCGTCCTGGCCCCTGTAAACACTAATCCACTTTCTGCCTCAATGGATTTGTCTGTTCTGCATATTTCATTCAAATGAAATAATACATGGTCTGTTATTATGGGCTTCTTTCACTGAGTGTAATGTTACAAGATTCATCCACTCTGTAGGGCTTCATTCTTTTTTATGATTCATATTGCATAGTGAGAATTTTGCTTATCCATTCTTCAGTTGATGAATATTTGGGTTGCTTCCACTTTTTAAATATCATGAGTAATGTTTCTATCATTTGCATATGAGTTTTTGTATGAATGTAGGTTTTCACTTCTCTGAGTTACCTACGTAGGAGGGGAATAGCTGGGTTGTGCACTGTAACTGTTTAACCATTAGAGGAATTGCCAAGCCACTTTCCAAAATTGTTGTACCACTTTGTTTTCCCATCAGCAATGGGTTCCAATTTCTCCACATTCTCCAAAACACTTATTTTCTATTATTATTATTATTACTATTATTTATTTTTATTGCCATCCTAGTGGGTGGGAAGTGGTATCTCACTATGGTTTTGACTTGCATTTCTCTAATGGATAATGATGTTGAGCATGTTCTCAGGTGTCTGTTGGCCATTTATACATCTTTTTTGGAGAAACATCCATTCATATTCTTTGCCCATGTATTAATTGGCTTAGTTGTCTTTTTGTTATTTCATTGTTAGAATTCCTTATACATTCTGAATACTGTATACCTTATCAGATGTACAATTTACAATATTTTCTCCCATTCTGGGGGCTATCTTGTCACTTTCTTGACTGCAGTCTTCACAGAAAACAAGTCTTTAATTTTGATGAAGCTCAGTTTATCTACATTCATTTCTTTCAGTGTAGTTAAGTTCCGTTTAAATAAATATTATCATTACAAATCATTTAGAGCAGCAGTTCTCAACCTGTGGGTCGTGACCCCTTTGTAACAATGAAAATACATCAGGGCATTAGGAAGGTTGAGAACTACTGATTTAGAAGGAAATGACTATGGGATGGGCAAGGGAACAGCAGGCTAGAGACCATGACCTGGATATTGAACTAGAAGTTGTTGGCTCAGCACCCATAACTCAGTGGTTAGGGTCCTGGCCACATACACTGGGGCTGGCAGGTTCGAACCCAGCCTGGGCCCACTAAACAACAGTGACAACTACAACAACAACAACAAAAATAGTTGGACATTGTGGCAGGCACCTGTAGGCCCAGCTACTTGAGAGGCTGAGGCAAGAGAATTGAGTAAGCCCTAGAGTTTGAGGGAACTATGACACCACGGCACTGTACCAAGGGTGACATAGTGAGACCCTGTCTCAAAAAAAAAAAACAAAAGAAAAAGTTCTTTAGTCCTAGCCTACGCCTGAGCCACAAATGAGAGTTTCTGTTTCCAGGATGGATCTTTTACTCTACTTCATCTATTCATTCAAAAAAGATGCCTTGGTTTCTACTACCTGTTAAGCATTCTGCTAGAAGCTTCAGCTACAAAAATGAAAGAAGACAGTTCCTGCCTTCAAGAAGCTGACAAAATCGGAGGAGAAGTAAATTGTGTAACCTTGGACTTGTTACACTAGGTATCATGATGACAACCATGTAAGGGGCTTCACGGAGAGTCCAGATGTCAGAGAGAGCACGTCTGGTTGGGGCTTTTCATAAATGCTACTTTGGCTAAAGACATTTTAAGCTATGGGGGAAAATCAATAACCACTAAATCAAGAAGAAAACCATAGCCACAAGTGAGTAAACAACAGTAAAAGGAATGCTGAAATGGAGGGACATTTTCCTAAATGTTCTGTCTAAATTCAAACACTGCAGGATTTTTTTCCCTGAAATACACACCCTCCACCCTCCACCCTGTATCTCTGAATAGGTGCTGTTAGGTATATATCACTGTATTCCAGGCTGATGAAAAGAGCCAATCCTTTAAAAAAAAAATCTACGACGCTGGGACCCGGCTGCGGTGGCTGCGGGGCTAACGAGAAATTACTGAAGTTCCCAGGGAAGCAACATAGAATTTACTGCGAACATTATGGATGGAGAGGAGAAAACCTATGGTGGCTGTGAAGGGCCTGACGCCATGTATGTCAAATTGATATCTTCTGACGGTCATGAGTTTATTGTAAAAAGAGAACACGCACTAACATCAGGAACAATAAAAGCCATGTTGAGCGGCCCAGGTCAGTTTGCTGAGAATGAAACCAATGAGGTCAATTTTAGAGAGATCCCTTCACGTGTGCTATCAAAA